>PVKE010025742.1:0-15392 GCA_004027555.1 Craseonycteris thonglongyai | reverse complement strand
CAAGCAGTAAGTACAATAAATACAAAAATTTAATACAAAATACAGTAAATTGAACAAATATATAGTACATTCAAGCAATTCAAATCATTTACACTCTAATTGTTTTTTTTATTTTTTTATGTATATATATATTTACTTATTTATTTTTGAGAGAGAGAGAGAGAGAGAAAGAGATTCAGAGACAGAGAGAGAACTGAACTGGGGGAGCTCCCAGTTCAGCATATGGTTCCGCTCAGGCCAGGGCCGGGACTCGATCCTCGGTCCTCAGTCCCAGGCGCTGCAAAGTGAGCGCCTAACCCATTGAGCCATCCCGGCTTCCCCTCATTTACACGCTAGCATATACACTAAAGTACCAGATATAATTCCTACCATAACTGAAGTAAGAATTACGGTAAGCTTTCCCTTTCTCTTTTCCCTGACTCTAAAGCTCAATATTTATGGTCCTTGTGCCCTTACCTACAAAATGAGAAGGCGATGTTCATATTCATTATCTCTAAGGTTTTTGTAACTATAAATACTCTACATTTCTACAAATATTTGATAAAAAATCTTATCATGGTCCATAAACAAATTGTTTGAGGAGGGAGAGTGAGAGTACAAACAGTGCTGATGGCCTACCCAACACTAAGAGCATCTCCTTTCTTAGTAAGAGAACCCTAATTTTCACTGGGACAGCTATATGCATGTGCTAGAAGTAGCCATGTGAGATCCAGACGTTAGACATTAACAGAAATTGCCATGGCTTTAGGGAAAGCTTTCCAAAATAGAGACTTGGCTGACATTGCCCTTTGGCCCTTTACACTTCACTCATTTTCATAGACCTGAAAATATATATATGAATCTGGAGGTGCAGCAGCCATCTTGTGGCCATAGGCTAGCCAGCAAAGATCAAGATCTTACATTTTTGAAGAGAAGAATAGGAAGAATCAGCTGATGTCCCTGGATTACCTTTTCCCAAATTTCTGTGTGTGTGTGTGTGTGTGTGTGTAGTATAAAACACAAATAAATTTTTATTTATTTATGCCATCACTAGTTGTAACTTCTAATAGAAACCCAATTCAATGATGCTCAAAAAGAGTGAAAGACAGAATTATACCTATATAATCATTGTTAAATTATACTTAAAACGAAACATAGATGTCTTTTTCCAATGGGGCTTGTTCTTGGAAACAAATTAAATAAGAAACATGAAAAGAAAAAAAAAATCTCATTATGATCTATAAACAGACATGTAACTGTGTAATGAAGTATAATGAAGCATTTTTCAAGCATCCTGACTTTTGAAACCTGAATAATAATCTTGTAATTTCTCACATCATCCCTTATTTCAATCACAAATAGCTGTTCTTCAAGTGAAGCCTGACAATGAATTGCAATTATTTCAATGGCCACAGTCTCCAGCAGGTTATTCCCTAGGGGTAAGAACTCCTAATACAGTGGAACTTTTGCCCACTGTGACCGGTAATCAGGGAGTTAGCCCTGTGTGGAGATCGTGTTTAACAGGAGGCCAAAGTAGAAATGGTTAAACATGATAGACAACTCCCTGGAGATATCTAGGTCAATCTCAAATTTTGAACTGTATTGTTGTCCCCCAAAGAGTCAGCAGACCAGTTAAAAAGCTAAACTTATTAAATTGAGTAATTAATGGTCCCTTTTTAGAAAATCCCCTAAGCTTTATTTAAGTATTGGGTATTTTAGCCTTTGCTTCTCCTATGCATGTACATGCACATACATGTGCAATGCACATGCATGCATGAACACACACTTTCCCCAACTCGGAATTTGAGCACTTTGAAGAACTAATCTTTTTTTATTCATCTTTGTACCTCTAATTCTTACAGTTTTTAGCTCAATAAAAGTTTATGAAGCTTTTGAAAATATTTATGGAGACTACTGAGCCAAACTACATCCCACTCCCAGTTCAACCACTTAGTAGCTGTGTGGCCTACACAGTTAATTAAAACTCCCTGTGCATCAGATTTCTGATCTGTAAAATGGGGATACAGTAGTTCACACTTGAATATTATGAGAATTAAATGAATTGAACAAGTCAATTAACCTCTTTGTTTCTTAGAGGACCAGGATTTTTGACAGATAAAATAATTTAATATTTCTGAAGCGCTTAGAACAGTGTTTGGCATAGAGTAAGTGCTCATCAGATTCCCGCAATAACTGCCAAGACAATTGAGAGAAAAATTGAAAAATTGTTTAAGAAATTGATGAGCTTGATACAACACTCTTTTTTTGGAATTACAAAAATTTTTCATTTAATTTAACAAGAGAATGCAAGTATGGAATATTCCTTGTACATGTTTTCATAATACCCTATTCCTATGTTCCATACTGGATCTTACTTCCTATAAGATTTTCATGCCTCCATTCCTGGCATGAAACTAGACACTGTCCTAGTTTCTTCATCTAAATCAACACTAACCAAATTCGGTGCTACAAACTTTTACTAAGTTTTGGGGGATTATAGACAGATATTACAATATAGCAGAGAACTGAATATGCACTACAATATAAAAACTTAACACTAAATATTAGATTCACTGCTTAAAAAATCTACTAGCCATTTGCTTCCATGAATTATTTGTTATTTCTTTCGTTCTCGGCTATCAACCTCTAGCAAAATTCCACCTGAATTGTATATTCAAAATTTCTGAAGTCATCTTCTTTCTACTTTTTTCCAGTTTAAAAAAAAAATAGGCAACTGCTTTGAAATTTAAAGTTTGAAGTCAGATTCCCTACATGCTAGTCTTTCAGTAGAAGCTCCTACATATCATTTCATTTTCCTTTTGTCTCCCTCCAAAGTATAAATAAATAAGACCTATTTAATATGGCAAATCTATTTTTAATTGTTAAATTTACTAGGGTGACATAGGTTGGTAAAAATTACGTAGGTTCCAAGTATGCAATTCTACATTATATCATCTGTGTACTGCATTATGTGCTCACCATCCAGAATCAGTTCTTTCCATCACCATATATTTGATGTCCCCTCCTTACTCCCTCACACCCCTAACTGTCCCACCCACCTTCCCCTTTACCCTCAAGTAACTCTAAACTATTGTGTCCATGAGTTTTTGTTTCTTTGCTACTTACAATTTTATATTCCACCTATAAGTGAAGTCACATGTTCCTTGATTTTTTCAGTCGGATTTTTTCACTTAATGTGATGGTTTCAATGTCCATCCATGTTGTCACAAATAGCTGCATTTCATCTTTTCTTATCACTGAGTAGTATTCCGTTGTATAAATGTACCAAATCTTTATGAATGGATATCTATGTAGCATATTGGACAAATATAAGAAAAAACAGTCTCTTCCCTCAAAAGAAACTCAAAGAGAAGCTGAAGACATGGGTATTAACAAATAATTATAAGACACTGTGATCACTGCCAAAAAAAAGTTGTGCATAAAGTATTATGGGAACAAAGCTAAGTCGTGTCAAATATGATCTTCAAAAACTTAAGTATGCCTTCAGCACAGGTGCGGTGGCTACCGTGGTCAGGTGACAATACATTTGCACAAATACCTTTTAGCATACAAGTGAATCTACACAAATTCTTCTAACTCCCACCCAATTGTGCTCAGCCTTGTAAAAGTTTTATTAGGTGGATTCTTAGTATTTCTCTAAATACAATGACTTCATTTTGAAAATATTGTTAAAAGTAGGAAGTAACATTTTCACTTCTTCAGTGGGATTTCCTTAATGTTTCACTAAATAGATAACATCACTGGGTTCTCCTTACTTTTTTTCTTGGACCAAACCAATGATGTATAGATAGCACACCACAGACTAACACCCACCAACTTCACTGCTCTCACCCGGTTTGTATCAAACAGTCAGCTTGACAAAAACTGATTTCACAGTCCTTGGTACCCTAGTAGGGAAAGGGCCATTACCCTCAGCATTTTTCAAGCACAGAACAGTATGGTGGTTAGAATGCAATGGTGAGTCACAGAGATGCTAATCCTAACCCAGGCCCTGACTCATTCATGACACTTGCCCTACACTCTCCACCCATGAGTTTCCCAAGATGTTGGGGTACACTCCTCTCTTTAGCTGTCACAAGTAACGAGCTATATTTAGAGGTTATTTGCAAATTAGCTAAAGTGTTATAAACAATGTGAAACAGATTTGGACAAACAAAATACTTGTTTACAACACTTAGTTTTTCAATGCTTACATATCTACCAGAGAAAGGATTCAAATTTATAAATTAGGCACACATTATCAAAGCATATTAAAAACGGGTCCAGTCAGTCTCCTCTACCTCCTGCCTTTCACAGATGTGTACATTGAAGCCCAGATAGTTAAGTGGCCTGCCCACAGAGACACAGCTCTGTAGTGCTGTAATCAGCAAAGTCCAATAGAAATACAGTGTGAGCCAAAAATGTGAAATGTGTATAATTTTACATTTCTAGTAATAAAAGTTTTAAAGAGGCTAAATTAATTTTAAAGATAGATCTTATTTAATCTAGTATGTTCAAAATATTATCATTTCAACAGTCATTAAAAAAAAAAGTTAACTACTCTGACCTATTCTTTTATTCCCTTATGACCCTTTTTAAAAAGAACCTCATCCTTCTATATAATTCATTTTCCCCATCCCATTATGGGATTTAGCCTGATTAGATTCCTTTAAAATTCACTTTGAAAAATTCCTTTTCCATTTACTTGGGATCCCTGAGTATGTCTAAGAAAATTATCAGAATGGACTTTTTTTATTACTTGGAAATTATCTTTAATTCCTAAAATTTCTGCCTGTCTGAAAGCATTCCCAGCAGACTTGCTGCAGAACCAGTTTATGCTGCTTCCACCATCAGTTGGCAACTTCATTGGGAAAACTGAAAGAATTATTAGTTTCACTCCTCCCAGGAGGTTGATCTAACTATGTCAATATCATGTTCATTTCAATAATATAATACCACACCTTAAAATAATGTCTCCTTGGATCCTGAAACAGAGTAAGGCATGATTCCAAGTTTAGGGATTTCTCAACAATAAATATTTCACCGGCGTAAAATTACAATGAAACTAGATGTCCACAGAAAGTTAGAGGTGAGTGGGTAAGACCTGGGGAGTATGCTCCCCTCTCTCTGCTCTTCAGGACAGACCACATTCCTGTATCTGCAGTTCACTATAGACAGTTGCTAGGGCTACAATGGCCTCAGTAAACTATCCAAGGTACAATAGGGCTTTATTTCAAATTTGTCTTGCCACTACTTTTTTTCTGTAGACAAAAAGTAGAATAAAACTGAAGTAGGTCCTAAGCCAAACTTTGAAGTCTGTAGACCAGGATTCCACGTCACAGAATTCATTTTCCCACTTACAAACCACTGCCTAATGCAAAATATACATGAGAGTATGGAATCCAGGTGACAGTCAACAAGTTCATGGCAGCAAGAGGAGGTTGGGAGAAGACTTTCAAAGAATGACAGAAGGCAGGACAATACAGTCTCAGAGAAGAATCATCTCAATGGCTAACAAGAGATAGAGAGATAGAGTGAGTGAGTTTTGAAAAAGGAAGAAAATGTCTTCATACATTTTTTAAAATCATGGGACCTATTAACACTACAAAATAGGATGTAGGACACCAGAAAAGAGGCATGAATCAGACCACAAGGAGCTACTGGAAGGGTACGTTGCACAGAGAACACCTGGATTCTCCTCACAGTTCTGTCTTTGTCTATTTGATTTAGACCATGTAGCTGATCTTCATTTGCAGAATTTAATCAATTTTTAAGTGCCCTTAATGCTCAATAATGAAAACTTGTAAATAGAAGCACAGGGATGCCTTGGGAAAAGCAAAGCTTGTGAAACAGAGAAGGGGTGATTGGCAAGAAAGAAACTAAATGTCAACACCCTCCTACAGATTTCCAACCACACCACCTCCTCCTAGAGAGCAAATTTTCTCTTCTGGAACCTAGCTAGATCTTGGCAAAGTTTAGGGCAGAAGATTTCCATGCCCTCTCAATTCACATCCAAACACACTTGCTATCACCAAGGAGATCCTGGAAACATAAAGGTAACAAGGAACACTGTGGGGAAGGGCTACGCAGGGCAGTGCATGCTAACACAATAACAACATATTTGTAACTGCTGCCTCCTATGACCACTTTCCAGGTATTTCATTCCTAACCATGTCTATTTATAGTGCTATTATTATAAAAACACCAAATATTAGACATAAAATATGAGTTTTACTGTCCATGAAATTTCAAGTTCATAGTCTGTAAATCTATAATCTACACAGAATGCAATAATCACTAACCAAGTAGGGTGCAATCTATTTTTTTGTTATCAACATTAGTTCCCAAGATAAATTCACCCAGCTCTCGTCCTGGAAGAGTCTACCTTAATTATTGGGGTCTCCAAGGAACAAAATAAAGCAATATAACATAAAATAATATCTGTAGTCTGAGACTCCCCACGCATTATATGATTAAAATGTGCTTCTGTTTGTTTGCTATCATGATATGAATCCCCCTTCTCTGTGGTGCTGCTGACCTCATCCCTAACATCTGCACTGTTTTGAAATACCTTGTATGTCCAGAAATAGAGTCCACAAAAAGGCTTCAAGGAAGCCTTGCCGTTTCATGAGATTTGTGACCACAAAAGTTTAAACATTTAACCTGGCAGGAACTCAAGTCCAGGCTACCTCTAGTTTTAGCAAATTGTGTTCCATAAGTATGTAGATTAGTGTTTAGAACCTGGATACAAATTGCAATAGAAAAGTGCTGTGAATGGTAGTTACATTCCTTGGCCAGCCTACCTTTCCCACAGTAGCTGGCACACTATATGTTTATAATAAATGTAATTGAGAGTATATATTTTTTTAATTCTGCATAATGATTCAGCTCTGCATATGCCCCTACTTTCAATTACTCTTTGGAGTATTGGGATAAATGTTCATCTATTCAGGTTCAGTACATTAATTTAGTATAAAGTATGATCAAGGATAGCTGATAAGACTTTCATCTGGTGTGGGAATGGGGCATGTATTTTATTTTGGAAATATCCCAAATTTTTCAGACTTAGGTCTAATAACTTAATTAACTTGAGGGATTTGATTTGGGTTCAAAAACAAGATACAATCATCAGTCACAGTGATTTCCCCAGAAATTTCCATCAGAAGACATTACCAAGACAGGAGTTCACAGCTTAGCAAGTGCAATATTGCGCTGCATGTTATGGTTACTGTTAAAAATAGACAATATTTTTTTGAATCCAGAAATCTGGATATGTTTTTATATTTTATTTTCTTATAGCCAAACCTCATCTACCATAAAAATATCTGCACAAGCTGTTTAAGCATCTAGATTTTAAGAACCTATTAATTCCCTGACATAGAATATTAAGTTGCCTAACCAGTTCTCTCATCTCAGTCAAAAGATTATAGAACCATCTCATATTTGAATTATCAGAAATTATGAAAGGCCTTCACAAATAATAGATTGCTTAGGATGTAAATGTACCGAACATACACACTTAGGTATGAACTAAACTTACAAATTAAAGGTAAAGGAAAGGAACTAAAATATTCTGACTCATTCCCACAAGGAGGTGTCCTTTTCTGTGAAAAGGAAATACAAAAATAAACAAAAAAATTGCTCTAACTCAAAACACAAAATACAGTCATGGATTTTTGGTATGCTTTGTTTTTATAGCTAAGATTCAGAAAATGAATAGAATAATAATATTTTCAAACATTTAAGAATATCATTTATAGAAGGTTTATCTTTGATCATTATTTCGATATCAAGAGATATTTCTCTTATCATTTCCCTCCTTTGGATCTGAATAAGGATCACACAATCTACTTAATCATTTTTGTTGTTGTTGTTAAGTATACTTCTTATATATCTAACAATGGTATCTTTGTACAGAAAAAAAAAAGAGAGAGAGAAGAAAAGAAAACAAAAAACATTCCTATCCATATGCATAAAGTCCTAGATGAACAGGTATAAGATGGTTGAGGTTATTAACTTTATCATGATGTTTATATTTACAAACATGATTTGAGAGTACAGAGTAGAGAAGCTGGGATGGCTCAGTGGGTTAAGCGCTCGTTTTGCAGCCCTGGAGCTCCATGGTTGAATCCTGGCCCCAGCCCATGCAGACCCATAGCTGAACTGGGGTGTGCCTTCAGTTTGGTTCTTGCCAGGGCCTATGTGGGAGGCTCCCAGCCCAGTTCCAGCCCTGTGCAGCCCCGTACCCACCTGTGGAGTGAAACTATATGGAAAACTAATGCTGTCAGCTAGGGAGATTGCTCTAGGCCCTCTGTACTTCTCTCTCTCTTGCTCTTCTCAAAACAATAAAAAAATTTTTAAGTTTTTTTCAAAGAAATTGGGGAAGAGGGAGAGAGCAAATTAAACCTAAAGCAAGCAGAAAGGAGATTCTGGGTGGTGAGCACACAATTCAACACATAGATGATGTATAACACAATTATACACTTGAAATCTATATAACTTTGCTAACCAATGTCACCCCAACAAATTTAATAATTTTTTAAAAGAAGCAGAAGAAAGAAAAGAATAAAAATTAGCATTAATATAAATAATAGAAAAGCTAATGAAACCATAAGGGGATACTTTTCAATCACCCAATTTGATAAATCATTAACTAAATTGATCAACAAAAAGAATATTCAAATGACTAGAATCAAATATGAAAGAGGACACGTTACTAACAACCTTATAGAAATAACAAATATTATAAATATTATGAACAATCATATGCCAACAAATGAGATAATCTACATAAAATGAAAAAATTCCTAGAAAAACACAAACAACCAAAACCAACCCAAGAAAAAAATGTATAATTTGAATAGATCTATAACAAGAGATTAAATTAGCTATAAAAAAATAACCCACAAATAAAAACCTAGGCCCAGATGACTAATAAATGACCCAATAAATTCTGCCTAGCATTTAACAAAGAATGAATCCACTTCTTCAAAAAATCTTCAAAAAAATAGAAAGAAAACACCTCCTAACTCTTTTCATGAGGACAGGATAACCCTAATGACAAAATGAGACATAAACATCACAAGAAAAGAAAACTACAGGCCAATATCTCTTATAAATGTGGATGCAAAATTCTCAACAAAACAACAAACTGAATAGAGCAATATATGACCAAGTGAAGTTTATCCCAGGAATCCAAGGCTGGATTAACATCTAAAATTGATTAACATAATACACCATAGCAATAGAATTAAAAAAAAAACACTATTATCTTTTCAACAAATTCAGAAAAAGCATTTGACAAAAATCCAACAGCGAAAGGAACTTTCTGAACCTCATGAAGGGCATTTATAAAAAAACTCACAGCTAGCATCATACTTAATAATGAAAGACTGTTCCTAATATCAGAAACAAGGCAAGAACACTATGAAGAAAGTAAAAATATGAGTATACCCACAGGTTGGGTGAAAATTTTTGAAAATCACTTGTCTGATAACAGACTTTTATCTAGAATATGTAAAGAACTCTTACAACTTATCTTACTAATAAAAGACAACCAATTAAAATTGGTCAAAGGATCTGAAAAGACATGTTCAAAAATTATATATAAATTGCAAATAAGCATATGAAAAATGCTCAACATCATTAGTCATCTGGGAAACGCAATCAAAATCACAGTGAGATACCAATGCACACCTACTAAAATGGCTAAAATAAAAAAATCTGACAAAACCAAGTATTGGCAAAGATGTAGAGAAATCAGAACCTTCATACTTGTATGAGACTGTAGGAATGGAAATTGGTGCAGCCACTTTGGAAAACAGTATGGTAGTTGCTCAAATGGTTAAATGATTAAACATAGTTACCATATGATCCAGAATTCCACTGCTCTGTTTACAAGATTAATGAAAACTTATGATCATACAAAAACTTCTGCATGCATGTTTACTGCAACATTATTCATAATAGTCAAAAGATAAAAATAACCCAAATGTCCATCAACTGATGAATGTATAAACAAAATTGGTTATCCATACAATGGCATATTATTTGTCCATAAAAAGAAATGAAGTACTAATATATGCTACAACATGACTGAATCTTACAAACATTTCACTAAGCAAAAAGAAGCTAGTCACGAAAGAACACATATCACATGATTCCACTTATACAAAATATTCAGAATAAGCATATCTAGGGACAGAAAGCAGATTAGTGGCTATTTAGGGCTGTAAGTATGGGCAGTTAGAAGGATAGAAGGTGATAACTAAAAATATAGGCTTTCTTCTTGAAGTGATGAGATGTTCTAAAATTGACTGTGTGATGTTTGTATGTATCTGTGAAGAGACTAAAAACTACTGAATTGTGTACTTCAAATTTTTTAATTTTATATGTTAATTATATCTTAATAAAGTAAAGGAATAAAAACACACTACTGAACAAACATTAGAAATCTGCCCGTTTTCTACTACCTCTGAAAATTTCTGTCTGCAACTCCTTCCCCTAGTCTCTATTCAGAGTATGTAGGCAAATTTGGAGTTTGTACCAACAGATTTCCTAGATTATAGTGGACAGTAGATCACAGCGTGTTTTCTATAAGCATGCTAATTTAATTCTGTATCTTGATTGCCAAAAGGCTGTAAGAGTTGTGTTTGGCTCACAGAATAAGATTAAGTCTTGTGCTGAATTGATGTGATAGAAATTAAAAGTAGAGTTCAAAGATAAATGAGGAATTACTCTCCAAGACTTTCATGGCTCCCTAAGTAAGAAAGGGAAATGAAAGAAACAGACTTGAGGATAAAAATCACTTGTTGAACCTGTAAGGATCCTTAGACATCTCATCCATCTTCTTCATTTTACTCATAAGAAAACTGAAACCCAGGAAAATTCAATGTCTGATTCAAGATCATGTATCTAACTATTTACCAATCATCCCAGTTTGCCTGGTACTGTGACAGGCAAGGGGAAAGGAAGGTAGTTCCCAGTACTAATACAGGGAATGTCCTGGGCAAACCACAACAAGTTGATTACCCTTTGTTGATGGTGGCTGTCAGTTAGAGTCTGAGGTAGCTCCTGACTCCTAACTCAGTGTTCTTTCTTCAAGGCCACCTTCTCTCAGAGGAAGAGAGAGAGAGTGCATGCTTATTTTCAAGACCCAGTATTATTTTTGGCCATGAATCAATCATTTTACCACGATATTTAGTGTAAGTTTAGCATATCACTTTTCTTCTCATTTATCACATTAATTCCAGTGAGATTTAAGCTTTCCTATGTCTGGAACTGGTGATTGCAATAGGATGCTTCTACAGAATGGGTATGTGGTGCTCAGAGTCTATTATCACTGAGTAGTACACACTAAAAACACAAATACATAAGCAAAAACTGTTTTGAATGACTAATCCACCCTCTTCCTCAGGTTGCTGTTATTCTTTCACAGGCATAAGATGTTTATATGAAATTAAGATTCTTTTTGCTTACCTTAATCAACTGCCCATCTAATGCTCACATGGCCATCTTAGAATCAAATCCACCAAGAAGAAAAATAAAGGCCTTCAGAGCCTAAAGCTACAGGGGTTTCTTAAACTGGAGTCTATGGACACAGCTGGGAAATATAGGAAGTCTATAAAGCACATGAAACAGTATGTCAAAATTTTCATATGTGCTTTGTAATGAAGAGCGGGGCTCAGTAATTTTTATACCCTCAAAGGGATCACTGAACCCAAAAATGGTTAAGAAATTTAGCTTTAAATCTTTCCTAGAACAACATTATTTTATAATCTTTGCACAGTACACAAATGCAGGATAAAGTGGTTAAGCCTGACTCAATGAGATTGATTACTTCTCCATTAACTCTCTAGAGACTAGAGAGCAAAACACACCAAGGAAGAAAATACATTGAGAATAAAAGTACTGAAGGGGGAAACAGAAACAAAACAGAAGCTTAAAATCAATTCTAGTAAGTACGAAAAAAAAATAGAGTGAAGGGAAAAGGATATAGTTACTTTTGAGCTCTCTACCTTAAATAATTGAGAAAGTTGGAATCATCATGAAAATCTAATTAGAAAAACATAAGTGTCCCAAAACACAATGAGAAATTGTTAGTACCTGACAGATTTTCTCTAAGAAGCGAGGATACGGTAAGTGATTTCTCTTCATCACTTAAACCTTTACCTTTCACTCTTGAAAAACACATTTTGATATTGAGATAAAGAGGCCTCTTTCACTGACAATCCTGGGAAGGCAAATTGGAAAGCTTTAAATCTCATAAGCAATTGAAACAGGCAATAACCTTTTCTTCCAAAACCAATCTTTGCATGATTGTACCCAGAGGCAACAGTAGAGTTGGAAGATGATCAAGTTGTCCTTTACACTTTAATTTACTGAGTGACTGGCATTAAAAAGAATGAGTCAACCATATTCTCACCAAGTTCTCTTGTGTTCTCAAACATCTAAATACAGATTGCATATTTAAGTAACAATACAGTAAATGCACTGAAAAATATTCACCACAGTCAATAAATTGATATTAAAATGAAGAAATTTATAAATTTAACACTAAAATGCATCATCCTTACAATAAAAGAAAGAAAAACATTGGTTTCCTGTGAATAAATATGATCTAGTAATGATAAATCTCTGAATATTTTACAAACAGACTTAATGTTTATTCCAATGCCTTCTTTCTGCTGTATTTCTTCATTTTATATTTGATTTCATAAATCAGTTGTTTCAATGAAGGGTTTTTTGGAATGTATTTTATAAAATATATGCATAGAGAGTATATCACCAACAATTATATGAATATGTTTACCACACTTGCATAGTAAAATCATTTTAAGGCTTTTCACTTTGTTATGTAGGAAATTAATAAAATTTAAGAGACTGGCCCTTTTAAGAGATTATGCTTATTAAATGCAATGTTGATGTAAACATAACTTTCTAGGGGGCATAAATTCCAGGGATTTTTTTTGTAGTGTATGCCTAGTCTAAGTCCATGCAGGCACTTAATATTATTCAATGAGACATAACACTGTAATGATGCTGGTTTATTGATATTCAAAATTTTTGGAAGCTAATGCATTTCTGTACTAGTGGCTAGAAAATTTCAATGAGAACATTAATATATAATCAAAATCTGAAGAAAAATCTCAATTCAACTTAACTAACCATTACTAGGATATTGTGTGTTGAGTAGTATATTAAATGCTATCAAGTTTATAAAAGCAATGAACAATATTTTATATGTTCTCTAGGAGTGTGAAAGATCATTAAAAATACAAAATAGACACAGGAAACAAATGGAAAACAACACAAGCCAGTAAATGACTGAATGTCAAATGTGAAGTAAAAATAATAAATGCTAGAGAGCTTAGAGCAGAGATAGCTCCAAGAGAAAAATAAATGAATAAATAAAAATAACGCTGAAAAAAGTTTCAGGGAAGAAGTCAGACCAGATCTGGTTTTTAAAAAAAAATTTTTTTTAATTTTTAAAAAATGATATAGAAATCTTAAAACATAACTCAGACAAGGAAATGCAATTAGTACATCCAGGCACAAACCTAGCACATGGTAGGAAATGATGAAGAAATTGACCAGAAGAAATAGGCTTCATTCCAGCAAAAGAGAATACACATTGAGCTATACAAGGTCAATAGGTAACACAGGACTATAATGGGAACAGTTGTTGAGAATATAACATAAATCTTAACAAGCATGACTTGAAAGGGGCTCTAAGTCTCAAAATATAGTGTCATAAAATAATCCTTTGTTTAATACCAAGAAAATCTCATTGTGGAAATTTCATTGTACAGCAGACCATTTGTTTTCAAATAAGAATAAGGCAAGACAAGAAGAGGTATCAAAATTATTCACAGAGCTTTTTCATATAACCTGTGCCTGTGTTTGGTGTCTGTCTAAAACATCCCTCTAAACCATGTGCCAAAATCTTTGGAGAGGAATGTAGTATGAATTATTGGAAAAGCCCTACATACACCCTACTTCAGATGAGAACCATAGCAGAAGGGCTTTGGAAAAACCACATAATGGCATCTTTAATCAACAACACACTGCAGGAGCAATATATTTTCTTAGCCCAATGTGCCTGACATTTAGATGAACAGAGTAGCTCTCCCCACATCCTACTGTTCTCACCAAACACATGGCTTAGGTTTTGTGTTCAGTTGCTGCAATAAAACCAAACATCTCAACCAGAGCAAGCAATTGAAGTTGAGCAATGTGACACCATGGGAACATAATGAAATCAGCTCTCATTAAACAACAAAAAGTTACCCAAAAGACAGTCAGCGATCAGCGACACCACAGGTTTATAGCCTATTAACTTTCTATGACATAGATTCTTGCATCATCTCTTGGCACTACCCTATTTCTTTAAAGATTTAGTAAATGGAAGAAAATTTTTTTCTCATTAAAAGGACATCAAATAGAAACACACAAAACAGATGAGCTCTTCTTACTATTTATCTACTAAATGAATATTCCATTAACTGTAAGTTTTAGTCAAACATTTAGGGCTTTTGTCTTTTTCTTTTATTTATTTTTATAGAGTTTACAATTTTCTGGATGGAATTATATTTACTAATGTAGGGGAATACATAATCATAACATAGCACCCAGAAAATACCACATCTTGAGTTGTGGTATCCTGATAGCACAGACAACCAATGGGCCTGCCTGCTAGTTAAGAAGAAATAAGGGAACAGGTCTACCTTCATATTCCTTTCCTAAGAGGCTTGAGGAAGCAGATTCCATTAGAAAAGAAAACATGGTGGAGAAGTTTTGAACAAGGACCTTAATTTCCTTGATTCTAAGACACATTTTTCTCACACATTCTTTGTTTCTGAACTTGGGATACTTCTTTCCATAGGCACATACTTTTGATACAGAAACTTTCCCCAACTACTATTATTAAAATGATGATGCATCTTAAAATCAAGGACATTAAAAAAATAACAGTATAAAAAAAGATAACTTGTGTGGGGATACATGAAGACACTTAAGATTGAACAATCCATGATCAATCAGGTTGATGAGCATATCCTGTGACTTCTTTTCCATCTCCACCCTTCAACAAGCCTAGCTGATGTTATAATAAAACATTGCTGACAATGCTTCCTCACAACTGTGTATTTATAATGAGCTGCATCTCACATGTAGAGGATTATGAACAAGAGATATAAAGGGGTGTGAGCAATGCCCAGCATTAAAAAGCAGAAGCATAATGTAGGGTTCTGACTTCATCCCAGAGGGAGGAATTACCTCTGCCTTCCCCACCTCCCATTCATGTGATCAATGATCAATCCACTGTATGAAAATTTATGTAAATCCTTTTCCCTCTTGTTTCCATCAAGAGAGGGCCATGGAAACATATATCAAGTCAACTGCTAACATTATGT
>PVKE010025741.1:0-22815 GCA_004027555.1 Craseonycteris thonglongyai | reverse complement strand
GGGAGGGGAGGTGGGAGAGGGCACCAGCATTATGGTCACACTCAATGGTTTGGTGGTTACCTGGAGAGGGTGGAGGAGGGGGGAGGTGAGAGTGGACACCGGATATATGGTGATGGAAGGGGAGCTGATTCTGGGTGGTGGGCACATAATGAGATGCATAGGTGATGTGATGTGGACTTGTACATCTGGAAACTGTCTAATTGTTACCAATCAATGTCACCCCATTAAATTTAACAATAAAATAATTAAGAAAATAAATAAAAAATAAAAAAAATAGTGCCTTCCAAAGGTAAGTTAAAATATTCACCTCAAACCTTGACAAGTAGAGAACACTGTACCCCAACAATGTACAATACACAATACTTTCAAGTGTATACAGAATAGTTACCAAAATTAACCATACACGAGTAGATAAAACGAGTGTCAACAATTTTTTTAATTGATAACATCATATAGGAGATGTTTTCTGACCATAAAGGAATTTATTGGAAATCAATAACCAAAAGGAAACTAGAAAATCCTCTTATGTTTGGAAATTAGTGAGGTGTTACCAAATAACCCTTGGACCCAATCAGAAATAACAATAAAAATTTTTAAATATTTTAAATCTAATGTGTGAGATGTTGGCAAAATTGCACTTAAAGGAAAATTCATGGCCTTAAATAGATATATTAAAAAAGAAAAGAAAAATAAAGCTAAAATTAATGATTTAAGCTTCATCTCAGGGAGCTAGAAAAAGAAAACAAATTCAAAGTAAACAGAAAAGAGACAAATTTCTTTAAAGGAAAAAGCTAAACAGAAAATAGATCCTACTACCAAAACTGATATAAGAAATAGAAATTCTGAATATTGCTATGCTTAATGAAGAATTTAAAATTATTATTAAAACTCTTTAGACAAAAATCATGCCAAGATCAGATATGCTTCACCTGTGAATTCTACCAAAGTTTTTAGAAAGAAATTACACAAATTTATGCAATTTTTTTAAAGAAAATAACCAAAGAGAACATGATTGACATATGTCTTTATGAAGATAATTCAATAGAATCTATAAGTAAAGTTCAGACTTAATAAGTAAATTTAGAAAGGCAACTAGATACAAAATCAACATAAAAATCAACTGTATTTCTATAAGTCAGCCACAGTATTTACCAAATAAAATTTAAAACAAACAATTTATAGTAGAATAAAAGGCTTCTAATACCTAAGAAATGAATATAACAAAGACCTCCTCACAAAAGTATAATAAAGACTTCTCCACTAAAATGTACAAACAAGCAAAAATATAAAATATTACTTAAAGAGAACAAAGAATACTTAAATGTACAGAAAAAAATACTAATACTAAGTTCTTGGACTGGAAGACACAGGATTGCAAAAAAATAAAAAATTAAAAAGTGAGTTCTTTCTAAATTAATTTTCAGATCCAATGTAATACATATCAAAATTTCAGCAGAATTTTTGCATGTCAGTCAGATTCTCAAAGCATATGGATTTAAATGTCCAAGAGTAGCTAAATAATTTTGAAGAGGCAGAAAGTTGAAGAACTTATTTTACCGGACATCAAGATTTATTGTTACGGTATAGTAATTGAGATAGTTTTATTTGTGCAAAAATAGATATAGATCAATGAAACAGAACATAAATTTAGAGAGAGACCCACACATTTGGGGAAATTTGATTTATGACAAAGGTGGTATTGTAGAACAGTGGATAAGGACTTCTTTTTTAAATGGTGCTAGAAGAATTAGCTATTCATATGAAAAATAATGAATATAGAATCCTTCATACAACACAGAAAAATTAGTTTCAAGTGCTTATATATACATCTAGAGATGAAAGAATCATGAACCTGGTTATCAAGAAGATAACATGAGACAAGATAGCTATGATCTTAGGGCAGCAAAGATCACTTAAATATGACACAAAGAGCACTAACCATCAAAGTTGATTAGTTGGAATATAGAAAACTTAAAACTTCTTTTTAATAAAATATTTGATTAAATGTATATACAAGCAAGCCACAACAGTAGAGACATTAACTGTAGCATATATAATTGACAAAGAGCTTATATTTCAAATATATCAAGAACTTCTACAAATCACACAGAAGATGGTAAGAAAATAGACAAATGGGTTAAAGACTGGAATAAACATTTCACAAGAGGATATTCAAATGCAAAATAAATGCATTGAAAGGTTCTCAGCTTCATTAACCAAGGAAATGCAAATTAAATCCAAAACATAATAGAGCTCTACACGCGTCAGAATGGATAAAACAAAGCAAAAAGACTAACAATACTAAGTGAGATTGAGAATGTAGGGAAGCTAGAACTCTAATACTTTGCCAGTAGAAGTGCAAACTGGTACCATTTTGAATATCTGACAATATCTAGTGAAGCAGAATAAACATATGCATACTTTTAACACAAGATTCCCACCCCTAAGTATATGTCCTACAGAAAATGGTGCATATGTTCATTAGAAGACATGTACAAGAATGTTCACTGTAGTGTTCATTGTAACAGCTAAAAACTGGACAATCCTATCAATTGTAAAAACAATTTAATAACTCACTGTGAAGTCATGTAATGGAATGCAGCACAAAATGAAAGTAACTTCTACAAAGAACATGAATGATTCCACAAGCATGTGTTGAATGAGAACAGCCTGATTCAAACATCATTATGCCAGCAGGTAAATGTTTAAAAAAAAAACGAAAAACAGTCAAGACTATTCTGGTATTAGAAGTCAAAATAGTGGCACCTTTGGAAGGAGGCAGGAAGTATTACTGGGTGAAGACGTGATGGTTTCTACAGGGTTAACAATGCTGGATCTCTTGAATTAGGTAGTGTTCATGTAGGCAAGTTCTCTTTGTGACTGAGCCATACACTTCAAACACTTATAATATGTGCACAAATGATATTTTGTTCTATTAACTCTTCAGCAAATGTTCCAAAATAATTATGGAGTTTATCCTTTCTCAAGGTCATAGTGATTTAAAAAAAAAATACTAGTTACGTGTTAACTGTTAACTTGGAATGATTAAAACAGGTCAACAGTATAAAAGAAAGTCTCACGTATATTAAAGTATTGGTAAGTGAAATAAAAAATTTACATGAATAGACCATGGCCCTTGTTGATTGTCTCCAAAGTACTTCTTTGTATAGCTTGCTTAAAAAACAAGAAATTAAAAATGTGATACTTTCTACAAAGTCAGAAAAACACACGTTAAAAACTCCTTAAGAGAGATTGAAGATGACAGAATAGACTGTGCTGCATTCCTTCCATGAATACATGAAAATTATAACTAAATTATAAAACAATCAACCTGGAGAACCATCTGAGGTCTAGCTGAACAGAAGTTTTATAACTATGGATACAAAGAAGCAGCCACATGGAGACTGGTAAGAGGGGTGGAGATGTGAAATGGGTTGGTCCCAAACCTCCATGTGGTGGTTGAGAACCAGGAGGGATATCTCAGCCACAGGGATTTCCCACAGAGGAGTGAGGGACCCCAGTGTCACACCAGGCTCTCTAGCCTAGAGCACTAGTGCTGGGAAGAGGAACTCCACAACACCTGGCTGTGAAAAACAGTGGGGATACTGACCCTTACGGAAGGATGAAAGGCTATGGGAAACCCTGACATCCTCTTAAAGGCCCTGTGCAGATTCAGTCACACCCAGGTACTTACCTGGGCTCCAATGGAGGGACAGCAACTCAGGGAGCACCAGAGACATACAAGTGACAGACTGAAGTGTGTGACTTTGGGGCAAGGGCTGAAGGACCATCACCATTTTTCTTGTATGTGGTCCTCCTTTCATGCAGCCTGCAGGCAGACACCATCTTTCCTCTGTTGAGCCCAGCCCCAGTGGTCAAATCTGAATCTTGTTGGTCTGGTGAGCTTCATTCAGTCCACCCTGCTGGCTCACTGAGACCCTGCCTCACCCAGATCAGTACAGTTGGAGGCGTTCTCAGCAGCAGAGCCCAATGGGAGCCAGCAGGTGGCAGCAGGCTTTGGAGTTTCCTGGCTTTTTGTAGAGCTATCCCAAGTCTTGTACTGATAGCTGTCATCTCCAGTCCACAGCATGGCCTCTCCCACATCCCTCCAGATTTAGCACAGGCAGCAAAACAGCACAGAGCACTTCGAAGCTCCTACCAGGTAGTCCCTACCCAGGCACAGGCAGTGGTGGACTTCAGCCTGCACCAGACACCCTCTTAAGAGGCCCCAGAAACAACGTACTTGGAGGTTGCCTTCAGATCACAGCAGAGCACTAACTAGCCCCACAAGTGGCACATACAAAAGGTAGTCACCAGGTATGAGAGCCTGCTGGGGTAAAGCCCACACAGTAGGGTAAGCCTCTGCATAATAGCCCATAAGCTGTGGATGTGGCCAAACCCCACAACCCACCAGCCTGAGGGTCAACCCCCATCCTCTGATAAGCCAATAAAAGTCAAGGCTCAACTATAACAGGAGGGCACATACAATCTATACAAGGGACACAGTTCTGGTGACCAGAGAGACTGAGCCACTAGGCCCCACAGGGCACTTACTACATAAGGCCACCCAGCAAGACTGAGACACAGCAGATCTACCTAATATATAGAAACAACACACAGAGAGACAGTCAAAATGAGGAAACAAAGAAATATGTTCAGAAAAAGAACAGAAGAAAACGCCAGCTAAAGAACTAAATCAAGTGGGGGCAACCGACCCACTAGATACAGAGTTCAAAGTAGTGCTTATAACGATGCTCAAGGAATTTAGTGAGAACTTCAACAAAGAGCTAGCAAGCATAAAAAATGACATAGAAACCATAAAAAAGAACCCATCAGAAATAAAGAATGCAATAACTGAAATAAAGAATGGACTAGAAGGAATCACCAGCAGACTGGAGGAAGCAGAGAATTGAGTCAGTGATTTGGAAGACAAGGTAGCAGAAAATACCCATTTAGAACAACAAATAGAAAGAAAGAAAAAAAAGTCCAAATAACTGAGAATAGTTTAAGAAACCTCTGGGACAACACAAAGCATAACAACATTTGCATCATAGAAGTACCAGAAGGAGAAGAGATGAAGCAAGACATGAAGACCCTGTTTGAAAAAATAATGACTAAAAACTTTCCTGACCTGGGGAAGGAAATAGACATACAAGCCCAGGAAGCATAGAGAGCCCCAAACAAGATGAACCCAAATAGGCCCATATAAGACACAATACAGTTAAAATGCCAAAGGTTAAAGACAAAGAGAGAATCCCAAAAGCAGCAAGAGAAAGGCAAACTAGCCACTTATAAGAGAGCTCCCCTAAGACTGTCAGCTGATTTCTTAACAGAAATTTGCAGGCCAGAAGGGATTGGACAAAATATTCAATGGGATGAAAAGGAAGAACCTACAACTGAGATTACTCTACCCAGCAAGGCTATCATTTAAATTGAAGGACAGATAAAGAGCTTTCAGACCAGAGTTCATCAGCACCAAACCAGTATTACAGTAAATGTTAGAGGGACTTTTTTAAGATGGGGAAAAAATATATCAAAATTATGAATAATAAAATGGCCATAGCTACATATCTATCAATAATTACATTCAATATAAATGGATTAACTGCTCCAGTCAGAAGACATAAGAGGGCTGAACTAATAAGAAAACAAAAGTCTTACATATGCTGCCCACAGGAGACTCGCTTCTTATTGAAAGACACACAGACTGAAAGTAAAAGAATGGAAAAAATACTTTATGAACGTGAAAAAAAAGAAGTTGGGGCAGCAATACTTATATTAATTAATAATTAATATATATTACCCTACACAAAATAAACTTTAAAACAAAGGTTATAACATGAGACAACAAAGGATCCCACTTCTGGGTATTTATCTGAAGAAACCCAAAATGCTACTTCAAGGAGACGATATGTTCATTGCAGCATTGTTTACAATGGCCGAGACATGGAGGCAGCCTGGGTGTTGTCCCCTGATAGGTGAATGGATAAAGACAAGGTGGTACAAAGACACAATGGAACGGGTTCTTACTATTTGTAGTGACATGGAGGGACTTGGAGGGTATTGTGCTGAGTGGAGTATCAGACAGAGAAAGACAGATGCAATGGGATTTTGCTTCTAGGTAGAATCTAAAGAACAAAATAAACAAACAGAAACAGACTCATAGATACAGAGAACATTTCAATTGCTAGATAGGAGGGGATTGGCCATGTGGGTGAAAAAAGGGGGAAGAGATTAAGAGGTACAAATGGCTTGTAGCAGAGTAATTATGGGGATGTAAGGTATGGTGTAAGGAATATAGTAAATGGTATTGTAATAACTACGGTATGATATCAGATGAGTACTACATTTGTTGGGGTGATCGAGGGGAAGGGGTTGGGGGCAGAGTGAAAAAGGTGAAGAGATTAAGAAATACAAATTGGTAGTTACAAAATAGTCATGGGAATGCAAAGTAAAGCACAGGGAATATAGTCGGTGTGATATGGTCATAACTATGTATAGTGCCAAGTGGGTAACAGACTAGTCAGGAGGATCACATCATAAATATATAAATGTTTAACCAGTATGCTGTACACCTGAAATTAATATAAAACAATATGGAATGTAACTGTAACTGAAAAAATTTTAAAGGGCAAAAAAGCTCAAGAGGAATAAGAGGTTCAAATATCCAGGAATAAAACAAATAAGTCTTGGAAGGGAAATGTACAGCATAAGAAATATAATCAATAATATTGTGATTAGCATGGTATGGTGTCAGATGGTTGCTAGACTTATGGTGATAACTTTCTTTGGGTATGCAACTGTTGCATAACTATGGTGTACCCCTGAAACTCCTATAATATTGTTTGCTAGTTCTATGTTTAATAAAAATATATTTTATTAAAAATCCTTAGATTGACTTGGATCGCTTCATTGCATTTCTCTTTCACTTAAGGGAGCAGCAATGATGGAAAATGTGTGTAAGTAATAAAATAATAAAGAACAATGGCACATTTAGGAAAGGGATTAAATTAATGCAAAATAAAAATGAGGTATCTTTACAATTTTGTTGTTATAAAATATGTCTCCACTAATGAAAATGGAAAGTGAAAAATGTGGCAGCATATGGGAATTATTAAAAATAAAACAATTTAAAAATTAGGGTTTTAAGTATTCACTTTGAAACAATACTAATTCATTCCTGGTATGCAATAACACAGGAGATAAAATTTAACTACCCCCATGGCAAAAATAAACAAGTTCAGACACAAGCATTCTTTATCTGTAGACCCATTTAGTGCATTCGGTCTGAGTCCAGAGTTTAATTCTTCCAGTTCTCTTCAAGGGGGTTGGAGGGAGGTGTACAAGCCAAAGGCTTGCTCTATTTTCAGGATTCTGGTGCTGAGTCAGGCCAAGTATAGATCCCTGGGGTAGGCAATGGAAGTGGTGAAAGAATGAAAACAGAGCTTGAATTCCTTCAAACTGACTTACTCCACAGAAACATTTAGGGTAGAAGGAAGAAATACTTTACATGGTGTTTCACTCTGCTTTATTTTTGGCATTTGAGCTTTTTGCTTTCATTTATTTATTTATTTATTTATTTATTTATTTATTTATTTATTTATTTTGTATATATAGGGTTTCAAAGGAATGTTCATCCTGATGAGAACTGGTTTCCCACTTTCACTTTTTTTTGGTTGATTTTTTTCTGGATGTTTATATGTTTGGCCAAAATCTAATTAAGTAATAAGTTTCTTCCTGGTTTCCATATTTGAAAGAAAGAGGATGAATCCACGCGATTTGGTAGACTTGAGTTTGGGATTAAATGTTTAAATTATTCTTTCACTTTCCAATTGCTAAACCTATCTTGAAGTTCTTCTGCGTTTCTAAAACTTCATCTTGTTACATTTTATTAAAGACTTTGCTTTAAAGGCCTTATTGATACATTTTGGTTGACTGGAGCATAATACATGTATCTATTCATACGGTGCTTAGCACTGTGGATTATTTTTCTCCCTAAACCTCCTTAGACCTTAAACTTGTCCTCAGGGATCACACGCAGCCATTTCCAGGAAGTCTGGTGAACGTGCTGCTAACTATTCATTGCTTCTTTGATTTTTTTTTTTTTTTTTGCTTGCTTTATGTCCTATATAACTTGTTTTACTAAAACATCTTGAACAGGAAGTGTGCTGTCAGGATACCATTAAAGGTGGTGGTGCTGACGGGATCTAAATGGGCAGATGGGAAGAAAGAAATAAGAAGCCAAGCAGGAAATGAGAGGGAAATGTTAGTTACAATGTACCCGAAGACGTGGGAAGACTCAGCTTAGAGCTGCTCTTTCCCTGACACTCCAAACCCAGTGCTGAGCATGCAGTGGGTGCTCAATAGTATAATTTGAATTAACTAATGATTCTCAGAGGCAAGCATGGAAGACCAAGATCAAACGCTAGCTTGATCAATCACTGTATGTATGGCCCTGGGCGGCTTCCTTGAACTTCTGAGCCCCTAAAACGATGAAAGTAACATCCATCAAAAACTTTATTGTAAAAGTCAGCAGAGGTGATTTATAAGGTGTGATAAAAAGAATAGAGTGATTGTTTAAATTTTAAAAATTTATTACAGTAAAAGACACATCGCCAGGAATCCCCCTCAAAATGCTCCACCTCGCTTCGAACACACTTATCCCATCATTCTCGCCACTTTCTGAAGCCGTTCTGGAGTCCTCTTTCGTGAGTGTCTTTAGTTGCGCTGTCGTGGCTGCCTCGATGTCCTGAATGGATTCAAAACGTTTACCTTTCATGGTCATTTTGACTTTGGAGAAGAGCCAGAAGTTGCACAGTGCCAGATCCAGTGAATAAGGTGGATGAGGACACATTGTCATGTTTTTATTTGACAGAAATTTATGTTAATATGTTGTTCATAATCCATGATCTATAGCCCACTGTAAAACACACCTCTGTGCACCGTAGCTCACAAATGACTGACTGCACTGAACAAATTGAAACTTGTCGAACACATTCCTAAGGTTCAGTGTGCTGCTTCCCACTTTGAAGATCCCTGCCTCTCCTTTGGGTGACCCTTAGCAGTGGCATTTTTTTTTTTCAGTAATTCACCATTACTGAATTTTTTTTTTTATCATACCTGGTATTTAAACCTTCCAGCAAGTATCAAGAACTAGTAAATAAATAATAAACTATTATTGTTTTCTCAAAATGATTGCTTATATTCACACTTACATACCCATAATCAGATGTGTAAAAAACACAAACCAAAATAAACTTTCAAAATGGAAAGTAGTCATTAAAAGTTGTGTATATCTTAATATAACATGCTAAATGTCTACTGTTGAAGGGGTTTTATAACCATTCCCTATTTTAAAAATAGCTTTTCAATGGCCTAAGAGGAAAAATATCATGACTACAGCTACCAATTTTCACATCTGAACAGCATGAAATGTCAAATAGTCTTATTGATAATCGTTTGCTTTTTCTGATTCAGTGAAAGTCTCCTATTCATAAGCATTTATTTGAAATAAGGACATTATATAGTCAATGATAGTGATACTCTGTTTAAAAGCATGATGACTTATATATCGAGAAAGACTGATACATACTTTGGTATCCTTTATAAACTTAAAACAGGTATAAGCAGTCCCTTTTTAGCACTTTTTTTTTTTGGTCGCAAATCACTATAACTGCACCTACAAGGTTTGATAGGATCGGTCCAATTCTGATCATTCATTACGGAGGTGGTCACCTTCAGAATATGCATGGACCCCAAGAAATTCTGTAGCTCCAAGGAATGGGCCTTATTCCTGGTGGTCACCATCTTTACTATAATGTCACTTACTATTCTTACCTTCTGGTCCTTCATTATACCTCCAGACAGGTCATAGAAACACCCCTGACAGCTCCCCACAGACACAGGGGACACTCACCCACTACTGCCCAGAATCTTCCCAATGAACACACCCAACAATGCCCTGCCCCCTTTAGAGAACGCATCCACTTCTCACAGAAACTCACCAACACCAGACCCTCCATTCTTTCAGCCCCTTTCCTTTCACCCACCTTTTCCCCAAATGGTCTGCCTAGGGCTTGTTTATTGCCTTTGAACCCCAAAGTAGTTTTAATTTTCTTTTGGACAAGATACCTAGAAACAAACTGGCAAGGGCATCTTCTTAAGCTGATGTGTTGAGTAATGTGAGGGATGGAAGGGAGAAGATACTTATTATTGATTCAATTTCTCTGAGAAGTAAGAACAAAGTTGAAAATCTCAGTAGGTCATCCTTCAACATAAATTATGTGAAAGATGGAAAAGCCAACTTGAGTAATGGGAAGAGAAGAGAACAGGGCTCACAGTTAAGCAGACCTGGGTTTAAGAGCCCAGCAATTCCACTCCTCCATTTACGGGGACGTCTCCAAAAAAATCCAGCCATAAATGCTTCTATTTTTAATCCTATGTTGCTGGATACCTTCCAGAAAGACCTTGTGTGCCCAAGAGAAATGAAAGCATGTGACCAAATCAAAAACGTGTGCACAAATGTTTATAGCATCATTATTCAGACAAATTTCCCTTTACTGATGAATGGATAAACAAAATGTATATCATACATTTGTCATACATACAGCATATCATATACTGAGCTACTATCTAGCAATAAAAAGGAATATAGTACCGACACATGCTACAACATTGATGAACTTTGAATACATTATGCTAAGTAAAAAGTCGATCAAAAAAAATGTAAGATTCCATTTATATAAAATGTCCAAAATAGGCATATCGATAGAGACAGAAAGTAAATTAGTGGTTGCTTGGACCCAGCAATGAGGGTGTAGTGAGGCGGTCATTGGTAGTGGTGGAGAAGGGTCAAGGAATAATTGCTGATAGGTAAGGAGCTTCTTTGGGGAAATATTAAAATGTCCTTAAATTAGATTGTAATGATGGAAAGTCATTGGAAGGGTTTAAGGTCATTTCCTATTTGAAATCATGGCCTACCTTGGGCACTATTTAGCAAGAATTAGATGCATGCAACAAAAACTTCACATCATTAATACCTAAAATCAGCAAAATTTTTGGACCTCATCTGGATGATTTATGTTCAATGTGTGTCACTTAATAATTTAATTTACTTCAAGTACAAAAGTAATTTATGCTTTAACCCTCGGCATGTTGGTTTATGTATTAATTAATGGGAGCCCATATCTCAATGTACTTATATTTTCTCTTTCCTAGAAAATAGAAAACATTAACAAGGTACAGCCTCTACACATTTCCTGAATGTATGAATAGTTCCAGTAAAAGGCCTTCAGTGGACTTTTATTGGATCAGCTTATATCACATGTCCATCACTCAACCAATCAGGATGGCTTATGCTAATTGATCCTGTCCAGGTCATTTGACTGGTCTAGAGCCAATGGATGGAGGTCACCTCACTAGAACCAAAGGACTGACCTAATAGCAAAGGCATCTTTTCCAAAGTAATATCAGAAGAGAAAGTGATTTCCAGCAAGTAAGAAAAACAGATGCCAAATATAAATTTGAAAAATGTTTTCTTGTGTATATTTTGCAAGGAATGAGTATGTATCAAGCAATAGGCTCATGTAATTAGTTTGGATATGACTGCAGAAGTCCTTAATGTATAAAATTCAGATCCATTTATACATCTCTACCTTTCTATGAAAAAATAATAAAATTCTTATGATTTACTCCACAAGGGAATAAAATGTACCAATGACAAGGACCTCAAGTTCATTTGCTCCAAATCCCATATCTTACAAATACAAAGCTAAAACACAGAAAAGACCGATTGACTCATCAAAGTTGTGTACATCATGACATGATAGAGATGAAATCCTGCTTCCCCCATGCCTCCGAGGGAGTTAAATGGCATTTAGCATGAACTCAAATGACTGTAATACAGTGATGAAAACAGCAAGAGCCATTAGAAAGGTACAAATAAAGTGCTCCAAGAATTCAAATACAGTAATCATCTTTGGGACGAAGGCAGGCTACGCATTTCATCTCGATAACTCAAACTTACCCCTTTGGGTGCTCAACCTTAGTTTTTTATATCATTTATGTAAATCTTGAAAACTATATTAAATTCTTCCCTGCCTGCTTAAAACAGTGACTGCTAAACAGAATGTGGCCTTTCTGATATAACTGTGCCATCATTATGAATCCCTATCACTGCCTTATTCTGTAAACTGTACACAATTCTGTGCCTGTGTGTTTAATTTCCTGCTTCCTTCTGCCTTATCTAACAAATGTCACTTCCTTACAGCTAGTTTGCTTGCTTCTAACATTCCCTCACCCCTGTCTGATTCATTACTGATCATCTACATTGAGCTGGGAAACCAGAAAACCCACAATTATTGTGACCTCGGTTCAGTAAGAATAAACAATCCCTAAGTGAGCGCGCATACGAGTAAGCCTTACTAGAAAAGTTCATGGCTTTAGTCTGGGGACTTGGAAGCTATTTTGGGTCCTCAAGGACCTTTTTTGCTTATTTATGAGTTTGCAATCCAGAGAACAGAGAGTGCTGGGAGTCTGACCTCTGGTCAAGTGGGACATTACTGTGCATAAACTTTGTAGAGACCGACTAACAATGAGTTTCACGAAAGCCAGATTACTATTCTGCCAGGTGAGCATGGCTGTGTGGCTACCAGCTTCTGCAAAACACTTCGCAGACACACTCCAGGAAAACTAGAATTCTGACCACAGTTTAAGCCTTTTTGACTATGAGCCTCAGTCTAGAATCCCTAAAGGACTCAGCCAGTCTGACAGATTCTAAGATTAAAACCAAGAGTGTCTTTACCACCAGGAGGATCATCAAAATGCCTGTAGGTTATTAACACTGACGTAAACCAAAGAAATATCAAACAAGGCCTACATCTCCAGCTCATCTTACCCAACAGCATAGATTTCTGCTTAAAATCAATATACTCCTGAGCTTCCTGAAAAATAGGATCCCAACGTGTATCACGACTCTCATTTCACTGGCTCCGGCCTTTGACAGAAAATTCAAAACATTCATCATCCTACAAAATCACCATCAAATATTTGGGGGGATCCACGAGACGTGAGTCGTAAACAAGAATATTCCTGTGGGGTACCACGGTCTCTCACAGGCTGTGAGGCTGCCCTATCTTTCACCAGGAGCTGACCTTACCAACGAATATCCCCAGGATCCCCAAAGCACTTGGGGCTCACAAGGTGCCTGTCCCTCCTCTTGCCGCACTGTTAGAGGCGTCTCTAAAGGCCTGCTACTTGTGTACCCATGACTTACAACGCTGCGGATCAGGGGGTCTCTCTCGTAGCTGCTCTAATCTGCATGGAACTCACCCATGAGTCAAGACGAAGGCCGCTGTCGTGAGAAGACAGAGCTGAGGGACAGTTACTAGATTCTCTTCAAAGACACTTTGACTCTCATCTGAAGTCTTGGTCAAATGCCGTTTTTTGTTTGTTTGTTTGTTTTTTTAGGCAGGGTGAATGCTTTCCAAAGGACGCTAGTGGATTTGTCCAATCAATTTCTTGTCTACTCCCCTCAAAAGTCTTAGAATGAAGCTCCGGAAGGAGAGAGTGTACCTGAATTGAAATTCAAGCAACCAACAACTTTGTGCTTACCCTTATTGTAATTGTACCTAAACTTTAAATATCATCCTTTCTTTTATCTGTGTCACATAAATCAATGATCATTACATGCAATCAGTTTGACTTTTAAAAAAACTCCTTGATGAACTTATTTACACAGGGAATAATTACTTTATTATAGATTTATCTTCCACCTACTTTATTCGCTTCCTGCTCAACTGTTCTCATGATCCATTTTTTAAAAACGGCAGACTCACCTACGTGACTCACCCAACTGCTGCTTTGAATCCCAAGTGGTAAAAATGGATACATAAATGTGTAAAAGAATTATTGGTATTCTGGGGAAATATGCAAGTGTTGCAGTCTGTAGATGTTCCACAGTTTTTAGAAGAGTACACTCCTATCAAAAAAGATACATTCATTCAGCTAGAACCCCCATTAGTTTTTACGTCCGTGAAGCAGATACTATTGTTTGTCCCTATGACTGTGAACTACAGTATCCCTCCAGCAAGAAGCAGGAACTCAGTTAGTAAAACAGCTGTATCATCAAATGGTTAAATGCCAACATATCGCAGGTAACAGAATTCCCTTTAAACAAAGTTGGAAATGTTCTAAGCATCCTCAGAAGTTGGGAGACCAGACAACTTAATAGCAGAAGGGTTGGAAAGAGTGTGGAGACACATGTTATCATTCTGAATATGTGGCAAAGTGCCCCAGTCCTCACAGACTTGTCCACAGCCTTCTCAAGGAATAAAGACCCCAATTCATTGTGTCACACGGCCCCTGCCACCTAAAGTCAAATACTCGCTCAGCATTCCGGGAGAGGAAGCTAAAAGCTAGGACAGGGGTGTCCAACCTTGTGGCTTCTCTGGGTCACATCAGAAGAAGAGTTCATTATCTTGGGCCACACATACAATCCACTGACATGAACGATAGCTGCTGAGTTAAAAAAAAGGTTGCAAAAAATTACATAAAGTTTTAAGAAAGTTTACAAATTTGTGTTGGGCCGCCTTCAACGCTGTCTTGGGCCACATGTGGGTCGCGGGTTGGACAAGCTTGAGCTAGAAGAAGCGAGCAAAGACTGCACATGCACTTGCACGGGGCTCCAGTATATTGATGTACACATAGGTGCACACACATAGTGCTGGTCTATTGAAAAGGCACTTTCACGCTTATCGTTCTAGGTGAGCATGTGTCACTTGAAAAGGCAGAAATATCAGCCTTCTCCCACTCCATTTCTTATTTTCTTTTTTCCCCTCTTCTTCCTCCTTCCCTGCTTTCACTTCAGGCCTCCTCTCCCTCCCTTTTCTTCTATATTTTCTAGCCTTCTCCCTCTTTAGCTTCTGAGGGGGCTGTCAAACAATATCCTGAATATGTGGGACCCCTTCACTGGGCTGCATACATTCATTCTATGGCTAATCAAGCTTTTTCAAACTGAAGGTGCTGTTGGAGCATAGCCCCTCATGCATACCACTATTACATCCTTGAGTCAATGGCAAAGCAAGGAGGAGAAATGAGATACCACAGGTCACCCAGGGTCCCTTACAGACACGAGCCACCCCGCCTCGCTTGAGCTATGCTTTCAAAGCTTTCCCAAGTCCCCTTGTGGATAGCACTGAGCCTCAGGAAGTCTTCTCATTTCTTACAATCCAAGTTGTACCTGGTCCCTGAGTCACACGATAATTACACACATTTCCGTTATTGCTTTATCACTGATATTTTTCATCAGCCTCTTGCTGTTTTAATCGGCATTTCAAGGAATAGAGCAATGTATCGAGGGCTCCGTTTGGAGAACACGTAATTTAGTTGTGTTGCCGGGGGGTCAGGTGAGCCTAAAATGTTTAGTTGTCACCCCCATAAACTAATGAGATTACTCTACAGAACTCTCTGTTTGAAGGTTCAAAAAATATCTGTTGAAAACCAATTTTTTAACATCTGAATTCTACACCTCTTCTCACATAGGGGGATATAAAAGAAATGTGAGATTTCTTTTTTTTTTTTAATGCTTCCTTTTGCTTCAGTTTTTTAGTCATTGAACTGTGTATTCTTTAATAGATCATTCTTATTTCTCTTCTGAGAATAGGAAAATGGGAGACACTTTAAGGGATTTTTTTTTTTCAATTAAAATGAGTTGCAGAAAACTAAGAAATGTAACACTTCATTAGCAAGCATTTAATTCCCTAGCTTTTTATTTTTAAGGAAATTACAAAACCGTATGCTCTCTGGTACCATTTGTGGTTTTCAATTGCAGTACCCATTATAATCTAGAACAGGGAATTTTTTGATAAATATGAGGTATTAGCAAAAGACTTCAGAATTACTAACTGTGATTTCTGTCATTTAACACTGATGGGTATAAGTTGCTGTTTTTGCTTGAAGAAGCAAGAAGAATGATTAAAAAGCATATATTAGAAAAAAGTATATATTAGTGCACACACTACAGAGATAATGTTCAATGTTCTGGTGTAAAATGGTGGATGCCATATTACAGTTATTTTTTAAGGTACTTCTAGTAAATAAAAATAAAATTTAATTTGTGATAAATACATTTAAAAATAATGTTCTGTATATTATAAAAGCCTACCCATTTGTGAAACATTTTGCTTTTAAAGAACATTCTCAGAGATCATAATAGAAGCCATCAGTTTTTAATGTACTCAGAATGGCAGGAGATCGTTAATTTTTTTGATAAGCTGTTTCATACATATTATATACATACTCAAAATTCTTGCACAGTTCAAATCCAGTCAAAATATATTTTGCACTAAAGCCACTCAGGAACAAAATTTAATTTTTTTATGATGATGGTTCAAAAGTCATTTGAATGTATGTGAATTTGTGCATTATTGGTACATGTAGCCACATTCATTGCATTTAAATTCTATCTATTGGGCATGTTACTAAGTGCAAACTATGAATTCTGCATAAAGGGAAGTTTAACACAAATTAGAATTCTGCAACATGCTATCCCTTGGCTTTTGGGTATCAAGCCATTGTCCCAACATTAAGCATCTAAGAAATAGCCCTACAAAAAAAATAAAAGCTAGTAGTCAAAGACTGTATATCTTATCTTAAAACTAAATTAATATTGCTACATTCTCTTCTAAAGAGAACAAGATAAACACTATAGATATGTATATTTTTTCACTTCCTTTTCTTTCTTCTGGTATTTAGAACAGACAAAAATTCTACTATATTCCATCTGCATATTAGTCTTTGTAACATCTGAGTATTAACAACTTCTTATATGTGGCATTATAGTCACTTACAGTATATGCGCCAATGATCACCAAAGGCTAACTAGTGTAACTTCCGATTGAAATAAGCAACTTACAGCTGCTTTCACAAGCTTCCTGAACTGATTCAGCGAGGCCTCTTTCCAAGGAAGCTATCAAAATTACTCCTTCTAATTAAAGAAAATAAAATCTGTAGTTCTCCTCTAGGTGTATTAGTCACAATTCAGCTTTTTTTTCCTTCTTTTTCTTTTCATTTGTTGATTGCCAGAAGAATTTCTACCTTCTATTGACTCATTCGTAGTCTATGACCACTGTTAAACATTTAAAAACACACCTTCTCGGAAAAATCACTGGTCTTTTACTTAGTGTTTCCTGCCTTTATTTCCTTTAAATACAATTATTTTCCATTTCACAAGTTGAAGCAAACATACTGAGCAATTTGTGACAAAGGAGTGACAATATAGAGACAGGGTGTATGCATTTTACCCACTGACTTAAAAAATAAAAAAAAAGATGGAAATTTCCGCTGAGCTCTTTATCTGCTACTTACCATTCTTAGAATAATGGCTGATAATGATAGAAATCACACTGGCTGATAGCGCTATTAACATTCTCCATGTTAGCTTATCCTCTTGCTGCATATGAGTTCCTTTTGCAATGTTTAAATCCCATCTGAATTTTCTATAAAAAAATAAAGTAGAGAACTTGACAATTGGGGGAATTTCATTCATACCCCCTAACATTCACTATCATGACAGTTGCTCTTCAGCTTTAGGCTTCTTTTCTTAAAACAGGAAGATCTTGACTTCATATTCAAATCATAACTTTGCTTTTCAAAGTTCTTTGAACTTAATCTATGAAATGTCTTATGGATCTAGTGGGTCATTAAGTGACACAATGATCATTAGCTGTATTTCAGTTTCTGAATCCATCTGAGGTCGCAAAATAGCATGACAGGCGTATGCTTCTCAGAGGCTGCAGTGTATTTATGGACTCTCTGGGCATTAGTAGTCCAGTATTGACGTGAATATATGTGCATTTTTATTAAAGATCCAAAGCTCTCATGAACCATGGGTCCTAAGTGAAAGGTTGCAATTCTTCGTTTCTTTGCTGTGTCTTATTTGGTTTTGGTGACTTTAATAGGACATGATTAACTTATAGAAAGAACAAAAACTGGACATCTGAATCCACAATTAGTGACATAGCCCTTTTATCTGAGTAATTCTCATACAATTTGGCCAGTTTCTGTTTTTTTATGATAAATCATAAGGCTTTTTCAGAAAAAAAAAAAAGTTTTGAGCCAAGAGCTCACAGGTGAAAAAAAGGGCAAATCTTATTTCTTAAAGATTGAGAAGCTAAAACACAGTTGTCATAGAATGGGATTTGCTGCCTAAAAGATGTAGCACATTTGCTTTCTGCAGTATAATTGGAGTCACAAATAATCCACTTGCAACATTAGTTCTCAACTGATTGTTTATAAACCCGCCTCCATTTAGATCAAAAGAATACATTCCAACAGCACATTTGTAGCCCTGTGACCAGGAGCTCAGAATCTATTTTACTATGGATAAAATGTAATGAATATTGTTTAGTCAGCTAGGCAAGACCCCAATACTTATTTCATGCTTCCTGTCCTTATGACATGTGTTTACGTCGAAATGGGGCACAAGCTAAGATCCTGGGAAGCTAATCTAAGAGATGAAGAGAGCCTCCCCAAGGGCAGGATTTATACAAAGGATCTATACTGAGGTTTTTTAACAGTGATCTAGAGTGAACCAAAAAATAAATAAAAACTCTAGGCAAACAGTTCAACCTAAGGAAAAGAAGTCTTTGAACGTACACAATCAAGTCTATTGATTTTTCTTGCATTGCTGCAGAAACTGAACTAAGTTTGCTTGCAGGACACCCTGAGCAGTGAGACAACAAACGAACTGCAGGCAGATTTGCAGGTACTGCTGGTTTTCTGGAGTTTGCGTCATCTGGGTTATTGGAGTTCAAAAATTTCAAGTATGTTGGAGCCCCAGGCTGCAAGCTGCCCCGGGCCTGCAGAGAGGTCAGGGTCCAGTAGGGGAGAAATGGCTAGAGTGAGAGTTACCTCTCTTGGCAATCTGAGTTACAGGGTGGTTGCCTTTATGCAAAGGAGGCATTCCTGAAAGTCCCCCTGTAGCCCAAAACAGGTATTATTCAAGATTAAATTTTTCACAGGCACTAAAGGGAAGCAAAGGCAATACCCCTTGGCCTGCATAAATCTACCATCATTCGAATGCATTTTGGTTTAATACTACCATTTTATTTCCTCAACATCATCACTGATAGGTTGCAGAGTTCTCTCCCCTACATTAGTGGAGCAGTAGTGTTCTGACAGCTAATGTTCGCTCCAAAGTTCCTGACTTCTCAGGGGAGTCCTACGTCCATTGCTCACTGAATTGCCCCCGAGAAATGTCCGTCTCTGGGAGACTGAGACACACTTGGCTGTCACTGATGTGTACCAACTGCACAGATAGCCTGGTTTGCAATTTCCAGGGCCTCTCAGCACTGAAATTATATACGTCTTGGTTCTTTTGGGTTTGTTTTTGTTTTTGATTGGGAATGCAGGGAGCAACGCTCCTGATCCTGTCGTTCAGCTTCAATGCAGAACATGCCAACAGGGCCTCAGCTTCCTCCTGAACGTTTGGGTTGTGAGAAAGCGGTGTGAGAAAAGTAACCACGGGGGCGTCACGTGATTTGCAATTTTATATAACGGTAAGGTTTCACGAACATTTTATTAACGAACTATAAAATCGTTTTACTGGTACATTTCAAATGGTCATAAATAAAATTTGTGTTAAACGTGATTGAATTCCAGAAGGCCTCACAAGTGAAGTAGCTTGTTCTTACTCCCCATGACAGAGACTATAAAATGAGGGTTACACATTGAACTTCACGTTGGGGAATGGGGCTAAAGACCAGGATCTTGTTCTTGGAAGTCCAACATGCTCAGAACCCTGGGCCTGAGAAAGAAGTTAGTGGAAAAATCACGCATCAAGATGTTAAATGTATGTCAGGATGGACGCCCCAAAATCACTAGTATCTTCTGAAGGGTGAGCCCCTGGTAGTACAGGCTTCCCCTGCTACGTGAGAGTTTTAGGAACCCATCTGCGTCTCTGAATCAGCTGGTGTGGTTGTGAGAGGCTGTGTTTGGTTTCAGTGAATGTTTTTTGGAGACTCTTTCAACGCATTTGCCTGTTTCATGATGGGTGATTGACATGAACAACGTGCAGCATGACAACGCACCTGCACACACCGCGCCGAGTGCTCAGCAGTTTTTGACCAAAAGTGGCATGACCCCCATGCCCCACCCTCCCTAGTCACCCAATCCTGCCCCAAGCAATTTTTTTGTTGTTGTTTCCCTGATGAAAAAAATTCTCAAAGGGGAACATTTTGCCAATGTTGAAGAGGTGAAACAAAAAAATGGCAGGAGCACTGCAAGGCATCAAAATCGACGAGTTCAAAACCTGTTTTGAACCGTGGAAACAGGGTCTCAATAGGTGACTGAAGTTTAAACGTGTAAGGGTAAACACACAATTTTTTATAAGTAAATTTTGGGGCTCTTTGAGTCCCCCTTGTATGTTCAACACCACCATCTTTAAGAATAAAAGTTCAAGAGGCTCTTTATTTGGGATCAATTTAGTTTTGTTCAGAGAGAGTGCAATGTTCAAATCAGTAGAATAAAAACATTGCAGAAAGAGTACTCATAGAAATAACCGGTTTAAAACTGTGATTTATAAAAAGAGAGATTCCTAGAAAAGTGTGAAACTGTGGCCTAAACATGTTCTTTTAACTTTCATTGCGTCTCAGCCTCTTCTGTATATCTCTTTTTCTATTTTCAGTAAATCTGACATTTTTATTATTTTGGTTCGGCACCGTTTTCCAAGCTTTATCATCGCTCCACTCTTGAAGTGAAAGAAAACAAATGTGGCTTTCTACATGAATCCCGGTGACGTTAAAAAAAAACAAAAAAAAAACCATTTCATAATTTTCTCTGCTTAAACCTGATGCTTTTATTAGTACTTTCTGAATTGTTCAGAGCAGGGGGTTATGCTATGAAAAACCTAGAAAGAAACTTTTATATGTTTTTCTACCAATACTCAGAGATTTATCCTCTTCCATGTTTTGTTTACATATTTTAATTGTCTTTAAGCCTTCTTGTGAGGTTCTACACGGGGCTTATACAGCGCTCAAACTAAAATTTTAGCTGAAGTTTTCACCTTTTTATATCTCTTCAGGGACAGCTCGACAGGTTGAACGCTTGCCTTGTAACTGCGAGGGCTGAGGATCAATTCCCAGCCCTGGCCCCTGCAGCCACATACGCTGAACTGCGGCACAACTGGTATCTGCTGGGATGGCTCAGGGGGAAGGTTCTCACCTTCCATGCGGGAGGACCGCAGTTCGAATCCCACCCCGCACAGCATTACATCCACCTGTGTGGAATGAAACCACATCACAACTAATGATGTACAACCATAGAGAATGCTCTGGGCCCTCCCCCTTCTCTCTCTCTCTCTCTCTCTCTCTCTCTCTCTCTCTCTCTTTCATAGTCCCTCAAACAATAAATAAATTCTTTAAAAAATTTTTTGAAATTCTTCAGTACTTTTTATTACTGTAAAACATTACATCAAAGTCTCCTGAGAGTATTGTCATCTTTGGGGTCTGTGACTCTTTTCACACCTTTTATGGATGAGAAACATTTTTGGCAATCAAACTTTTTTGGATTATTATCCAAGACATGCCTGCTTTATACAGAATTTGACGCTGGAGAAAAGGGTGTAACCACTGCATTTACAACACAGCATTTATCTAGCTGTTAGGAATTCCAAGGAAACAAACTATTCGTAACTTTTCTGGGAAGAACTTTCTGGCAAAGTCGCCAGCATTCTTTTTTTTCCCTGTATTTTAAAATAGATCTACATTGTGTTATGAGATTTTCCCAATTAAAATCAAGTATAATTTCATAATGAGATTGATTTCTGAGATTTTTATTATTGTGACATCCTAAATCAAGCCACAAAAACAAAATTACAGTTTTCCTAATTTTTAAATTCCTTTGTTCTCATGTCCTTATTTTATTCTGTGATTACATTTCTAAGTTACACAATTAAAAGGTAACACTAGGAGACCTCATTATACTGTGGACTCCTAGAGGGAAGAAACTCAGTCTTATTTATCTTTCTAACTCTGCTACCCTTTTGGAAAATAGCCCTGCTAGCAACAACAAAAAAACAACACAACATATTTATCAAATTGACTTTAATGCATTAATTTTTTTCCCAATGGTTCTAGTGCAGTCTTAATTTCCTATTCAATTAACTGCCATTTATAGGTTCTTCTCATTCTGTTCTCCTGTTGCATTTTGTATTGCATTCCAATGCAAAATGAAACATATTTTGCCATTTTTATTAAATTCTATTAGACAGTATATACTCAAAGTAAAAAGAAAGAAAGAAAATACAAACACAAAATGTTCCTGAATTCCTCGCCTAGAGCTAGCTATGAGGATTTTAGTGGCTACAATGTAAATCTTTTTTCTCTGCATACAAATGCAACAAATATTCAGGGGAGACCCTTCAAACCCAGGCGGGCGCCTTGTAGGACAGGCTTCCCCCGCTAGGTGATGTTCTAGGAACCCATCTGCATCCATGGACCAGTTGGCGGTGTCGTGAGAGGACGAGTTCGGCTTCAGCTAATGGTTTTTTTGGAGACTCTTTCAACACGTTTGCCCATTGCATGACGGATGATTGACATGAACAACATACAGCATGACAATGACTGATTTCTGATGAAAAAGACATCAGGATTAAAAAAATAATAAGACATAAAGATGGTCATTACATCTTGATAAAAGGGACAATACAACAAGAAAACATCACACTCATCAATATATATGCTCCAAATCAGGAAGCACCAAAATTTATAAAGCAACTACGAACAGATCTAAAAGGAGAATTTGACAAAAATACAATTA
>PVKE010025740.1:0-22813 GCA_004027555.1 Craseonycteris thonglongyai | reverse complement strand
TTAAAAAAAAAAAAAAAAAGTCGTTCTTAGAGTCATGTAGTATGGGCCAGAGTATAGGTTTTTACGTTGTTCTGAGTATGTTGGTAATACCCAATTTTATAAAATTCATGTCAGATAAAAATATAAACATAAAATTATAAAAACTTATGATATCAGGTTGATATAAAGTTAGTTTGGAAAATTAAATAAAAAATAGAATTGTGTTTATTTTTTTGTATATTGTACTCAATGCTAATCCAAATTCACTTATGTAAATAGCATTATATATAATTTTGATTAAAATTGTCAATCTAACAATTGAAAAGGCTTTTTAGAGAATTCAGGTTATTTGCTTAGTACAGGAATATTTACTTTAGAAAGTACATTTTAAAATTTTATTCACATGGACTAAAATACACAAGCTAACATTTCCTGCACTTGACCTGAGAAGCTCATCTTTCTAGTATTTCTTTATACTTTGCCAAAGGGTTTACTTTTTTAATTACCTCCTGTTACATTAGCTTACTTCTCTCATGCTGGCCTAGAGAGTTCTTCGAGCCCACTGGTATTTGCAAATGGAATTTAAATATTTGCAAGAGCACTTGCCCTGTTCTTTACTCATCAGTTAGCAAAGTCAAACATTGTGTAAGTCTCGGACTCTGCAACCAGAATGGAAGGAATGCTTGTCAGTCTTTTCTTTTTTGTTTATCTGTTCTTTGGACAACATCCGTTTTCTATGCCAGGGTCACTGATTATTCATTCATTCACCACCCATTGAACATCTATACGACAGGCACAAAATTTGATCTGTGAATTTAAGAAGTTCTACCCTAATGAGCAGAGACAGATGTGAGCAAATAATTACAAGGTGATTCGACATGTTCCGGTGTGCACAACATGCAATGAGCACACAGAGGATGAAGCATCAGTCTCCGACTGGGAGAACTGGAGATGTTACCTAGAGATAAGAAAAAAGCCACTCACTATCTTGCAGAAAGAAGTAGCATACTTCGTTTTTCCCTTTGTTTAACAGATTGAGATATAAAAAACTATGCACATTTAAAAAGTACAATTTAGTATATCTCTGTGTGTGTGTCTTTATGTGCATCAGTTCATTAAATTCATTTTAATTCATAATTAAGGTGACGTACATATCTATTACCCCCAAAAGATTCCTCATGATTTTTTATGAGTCCTTACTACTGCCATCTGTCTGGATCTTTTCTTTTACATAGTTTATTATTTTTATTACAAAGCAGTATATCATAGTTTGTTAATTAATTTATCTTATCTTGGAGATGTGGGTTGTTTCCAATTTTTTGCTAGTTCAAATAAAATTTCTATGAAGAAGTTTATACAGAGAAAATATAAATCTCTGTAAGAACATATACAAGGGGGACCCAAATAAAACTGGAAGTCATTTATAAAATTGTGTATTTATTCTTACATGTTTAAACTTCATTCACCTTCAAAGTACTTGCCATTTGACACAATACACCCAATCCAGATGCTTTTTCCACTGCTCAAAATAGTTTTTGAATTCATCAATATTGATGCCTTTTAGTATTTCTGCCATTTTTGTTTTACCTCTTCTACATTGGCTAACCATTTCCCTTTGAGGACTTTTTTCATATGGGGAAAAGAAAAATAAATTGCTTAGGGCAAGGTTGGGTGAATAGGGAGGGTAGGGCATGGAATCACACTTTTTTTTGTCAAAAACTGCCGCACACTTAACACAATATGGGCAGGTACGTTGTTATTCTACACATTGTTCATGTAAGTCACCCATCACAAAATGGGAAAATGTATCGAAAGAGTCTCCAAAAAAAATTCACTGAAGCCAAACACAGCCTCTCACAATACCACCAGTTGATACACTGATGCAGATGGGTTCCTAGAACACTCACCTATTGCAGGAAGCTTGTTCTACAAGGGGCCCACCCTCCAGAATTTCAGTTTTTGTTGGGTGCCCCTTGTATATATATTTTGTTGGTTTCTCTTTAATAAATATTGATAAATGAAATGACTACTAAACATATGGTAATTTAATCCTTTCAAAACTGCTAGCCTGTTTTCCAAAAATTTTGCATGACTTCATTTCCACTGAGTATATGAGAGTTCCAGTTTCTCCATAATTCTGCCAACATTCTGTATAATCATTTTTTTTTTAATTTTAGTCATTATAAAGGGATTGCAGTGGTATCACAACGTGGTTTTAATTTGTATTTTTAGTGACTAATAATGGTTGACATTTTCATACTATTTTTTACCAGGTATCTTCTTTAGCGATGAATCTCTTCAGATTTTTGCATATTTTTTTATTATGTGGTTTGTTCTTTGAATATTAAATTTTGCTAGTTTTTTTATGTATTATAAATATAACCTAATTATCAGTACATTATTTTAAAAAGTTTCCCTGGCATATGGCTTTCTTCTACATCTTTTTTTCTGTTAAAAAAGTAATTAAAAACCAAAAGTTCTGAAGTTTGATAAAGTTCAACTTATCACGTTGGGGTTTTGTTGTTGTTACTGGTGTTTTTACCTTATGTTTGATGTGTTGTCTAAAAAATGTCACTTCAAACGAAGTAAAAAAAAATTCTTTTCTTATATGCTATCTTCTGAAATACCCGTAGTTTTATGTTTTATATTTAAGATTATAATCCATTTTTCACTAACTTGTCTCTAAAGTTCAAGGTATGTAACAAAGTTTATTTATTTATTTGTTTGTTTGTTTATTTATGTGTTTATTTTGGCTAACAAATACCCAATCATTTGAGCAGTATTTATTTAAAACAACAACAACAAATACCTATCCTTTCTCCACTCAACTGCCTTTGTGCTTTGTTGAAAATTAGTGGTATATAAATCTATACATATATATATATATCTAAACAGTCTATTCTGTTGCAGTGATCCAACTGTAACATTACACTTAGGAACCACAGCAAAAGCATTAAAATACCCCTTAGACTCACCACAGAGACAATCTTGCTGCCCTAATAGGTTCATCTAGCTCATCAACTTTAAGGTATTTTGTACATTCTTCCCACCTCTAGTTGTTGTTTATTTTTTTTTTCCCAGAGATTGACACAGAAGTCTGAATTCTTCACCAAAAAATACTGTCAAAATGTGAATTTTTAATTAGTTGCATTCATATATTTCTGAGTTTTGTGTTAAATCTGAAGTTGAGGCTCCACCAGCCATTCTGAAATACATGATGCTAGAACCTACAGAATCGTCTTATGAGGCAGTTACTCATAAAGTATTAAAAATGTGTTTTTCACACATGTTCTTGTCTAATATAATTAGATGACTATTTCATTAAGCTAATGGGCTGAAAAAATGTGTATATACCTTGATAGTGTTTAATCAGTCAAATCTATACTTAAGAGCAAATTTCTTATTTCAATGAATATATTTCTATAAAATCAGTCAATGGAATACCATAAAGTCTGAGGAAAAGATTTTTAACATCTTAAAATAATTGAGATATTTACTACCATTTTTCTTCATGTCAATAACACCATCTTATAAAATAATGATCAGTTTTGTAGTATGTTTTTAATGGACTCTAATTTCTTACATATATTATATAAAATTCTAATTATATTGAAATAAAAACATTTTAAATTAAATAAGTCTATTCATATCCAATAAATAACTAATATCTAAAATACACAAGAGACACAACTCAATAATAAAAATTTTAAAAAGCAGAAAATAAACAAATAACTCAATTAAGATACACAAAAATTAACTCATAATTGATCAAAGATCTAAATATAAGACCTGAAACAATACATCGCATAGAAGACTGAATAGTTACTAAACTTATAGTCCTTAGGTTTAGAGTATATTTTATAAATCTGATCTCATAGGCAAGGGAAGTAAAAGCAAAAACAAATGAATGAAGCTATATCAAACTAAAGATTTTCTACACAGCAAAAGAAACCATTAACACAACAAAGAACAACCAACCAACCAAATGGGAGACTATATTTGCAAACAACACCTCAGATAAAGGGCTAATATCCTAAGTATAAAAAGAATTAATACAACTCAGTAACAAAAACAATCTAATTTAAAAAATGGCAGAGGACCTGGGCATAAACTTCTCCCAAGAAAATCTACAAATAGCCAACAGGTATATAAAAAGATACTCAACTTCACTATCTATTAGGAAAATGCAAATCAAAACTACAATGAGATATCACCTTACACCTGTTAGAATGACTATCATCAACAGGACTAATAATAATGTGTTGGTAAGGCTGTGGAGAAAAGGAAATACTCATACACTGCTAGTGGAAATGTAAATTATAATAGCTGCTATGAAAAATGGTATGGAATTTTCTCAAAAAAATAAGAAAAATTACCATATGGTTCAGAAATTCCTCTCTGAAAAAAAAATATCTGAAAATATTTATCTGTAATGGTATATGTGGCTCTGTGTTTATTGCAGCCTTATTCACAGTGACTAAAACATGGAAACAACCGAAGTGTTCTTTGCTGGATGATTGGATAAAAAAATGTGGTACATGTACACAATGGAATACTACTCAGCCATAAGAAAAGATGAAATACTGCCATAGATGGATCTTGAGATTATCATGGTAAGTAAAATAAGTCAGGCAGAAAAAGTTGAGAACCATATGATATCACTCAGATGTAATATAAAATGGAAAGCAACAAATGAATGAAACAAACCAAAATTCATAGACAAGACAACAGTTTAAATGGTTACCAGAGTGTAAGGGGAGGTGATAGAAGAGGGAAAAGAGGGTCCGTATATGGTAACAAAAATGTACTTGACTTTGGGTGGTGAACATAGAATGCAATACTTAGATGATTTATTACAGAATTATATAATTGAAACCTATATAATTTTATTTACCAATTTATTTACTTCAATAAATTTAATAAAAAATTGGCAAATAATTTGAATAAACATCTTTTCAAAGAAAGTATACATATGGCCAACAGCTATATGAAAAGATGCTGAACATGACTAATCCTCAGGGAAATGCACATAAAAATCACAATGAGATATCATCCACACACACTAGTTAGGATGGCTATTTTAAAAAAGGCAAGACATAACAAAAGATAGTTGGGATGTGGAGAAAAAAGAAACCTTGTGCAATGTTGGTGGGAATGTAAGCCAGTACAGTCCCTCAAGAAATTAAAAATAGACCTACCCTATGAGCCAGCAATTCCACTCTTGGGTATATATCCAAAGAAAATGAATCAATATCTGGAAGAAATATCTGTACTCCCAAATTCATAGCAGCATTATTCACAAAAACAAGCTGCCCGTTGATGAATGAATAAAGAAAATACAATGTGTGCAAGCATGTGCACCGCGCCACACACACACAGACTATTATTCAGTCTTTTAAATGAGAGAAATCCTGTCATTTGTGACAATATGGATGAGCCTGGAGGGCATTATGCTAAATGAAGTTGAGCCAGACAAAAAAAGACAGATACTGTCAGGTGTCAGTTATATGTGAATTTTAAGGAAAAGAAAAAAAGTTCAAGGGCTGGGGTTTGGAGAAAGAGGGAGAGGTTGGTGAAATGGCATAACATTTCAGTTACAAGATAAGTATGGTCTGAGGACATAGTATATAACATGGTGACTATAGTCAAATATAGTCGAATGTTATATAATTAAAATTTACTATTAGGGTAGAACTTACATGTTTTCACTTAAAAAAATAAATATATGAGGTGATAGATATGTTAGTTTGATGGAGGGAAACTTCACAATGTATCTGTACATTAAATCATCACACTCCACACTTTCATCATCTTACAACATCAATTATTCCTCAATAAAACTGAAAGAGGTAAAAGAAAAGTCAGTTATCTTCTTGATTATAAAAATAAAAGTTTTTTTTAAAGAAGAAGCAATCCTATATAAACAATTAAATACAATGAAAATATGGGTTGTGATTAAGTGACAGTAAATGAAAATCTATTCTTAATGATTCTGAAGGCATGTAGCTAACAACACTGAAATAGTATGTGCCTGTAAACCCTTGGAGAGGAGAAGCAATTTATTCCAGAACAAGGAGATTACCCTTGGGCTCTGCTTTGCAAGGGGCTCTGGGGTCAGTTCCGTCTCTCTTCCTGCATCAACCTGGTGTAAAGTTTCCAGGCATGCTAAAGATGCCACCTGCTCCTTGTCACCCCGCTTCTTCTCCCTTCGTCTGTGGCTATTGTGAAGAGATCTTGGCACCAAGCCAGGCATTTAGAATCCCATGTGGAAACCACATATTAAAAAAGAACCTCTGCTTGTGAAGACGGTTTAGGAGCCTGTGTGAGGTCTCAACACATTTATATTAATTATCTATAGGTTCAACTGTGCTTCCTGCTGAGAAGTGTTCACTGAAATGGCCCTCCTAGTATTGCAATATTTGTATTGAATTTACCTCAAAATATGGCACAAACACACTCACCCTTATTTTATTCATTTAGAAGTGTATATTATTTGCAGTTTCTTCCTACACTGAGAGTTTCTGTGTTTGCATAGGCAACATTGTTTCAAGGCATTACCCCATCAAGACACCTAGCCATGGAAACATTCTCGTTGGATGAGGATTTGTTGAAGGGATGCATGTCAGGAGCTGGAAAGACATCAACATTGTGGTAACTATATCTTCTTAGGTTCTTAGTATATAGAACACATGGTATGCCTGGGCATATGTTCTGTTTAAATCCACTTGAAACATTTGGGCTTGCTAACACAGCTGTTATCAATGGTCCAGGTAATATTTATTTTATGTCCATTGTAATTCAACGTAGGATGCAGATAAGAATATTTACTGCACAGAAATAAAGTAGTCCCCCCCCTTTCCAAGTCTCCAACATTTCATCTATCATCATTCTTTTTATTATTATTATAATTATTATTATTATTATTATTATTATTATTTTGTCAGAGAGAGTGAGAGAGATACAGAGACAGAGAGAGAACTGAACTGGGGGAGCTCCCAGTTCAGCATATGGGTCCGCACGGGCCAGGGCCGGGGCCGGGGCCAGGATTTGATCCCCGGTCCCCGGCGCTGCAAAGTGAGTGCTTAACCCACTGAGTCATCCCGGCTTCCCCCTATCGTCATTCTTGGCAAAACTTTATATTAGATATCAAACTAAAAATGTATGCGCATGATATGTTCATTCAAAAATTCTACCGTATTACCAGTGGGTATACCAGGGAATTAGAAAAAACCTTTTCCTCAGGCCACCTGGTGACCTGAATAGCAGAAGGGCTTTTCTATTTACTACAACTTGCTCTTGACTTTGAGCAATACTTTGCTCCGAATCTGTGAGACAGTTTTGAACACTATCCTTCCTGACTCGCTGGATTGCCTGACAGTCTCTAAGCAATGTTCTCACTTCAGTCACTTGGAAACTTGAAATTTCCTCAGCTAGGGAATTTTGCAAAGGGAAGAGAAAGCACAAACTATAAACCTTTCTTATTCTTGTCATCATTTCCCCCTCTTCCTGCGGTATCTTTTTGTCTGTGTCTTTTTTCTGTTGTAGTTTGTGTCAAGATATAGGAGAGTTTTTGGTCTTCTCAGGGATTTTCACTTCTTGTCACTCTTCAGACTAAACCCCCTGTACAACTTCCCGTCATCAATTCTCAGTCTCCCTCTACTCTGCCTGCACTCCCACTCCTAGGAAACTTCCTGTGTCATACGTCTTCTGATGTGCCCTGTGGTTAAAATGTCAGAGCTGTTCACAAGATGACACAGACAGATAAATGGCACAGAAAAGGAACCAGTAAGCAGGGCAAACATATGTTATACATGTACTTGAAAGTAGCATGATGAAGAGGACATTTTGCATCAGAGAGAAAAAGGATAAATTAGTTAACATGTGGTATTGGGCCAATTGGTTAAGCATCTGGAAAAGAAAACTGAAGCTAAAATCCTACCTCACAACATGCACCCTAATAAAATCCAGATTAATTAAGCATTTTTAAATGTAAACATGGAGCCAGAAACTATTAAAATATCAGATGTCACAGATACGAAGTATTTACAGTACTAATATTAACAAATAGTATTCTTTATCAGAAAATTGGGCCTCAGGAAGCTGGGATGGCTCAGCGGTATAAGTGCTCGCTTTGCAGCCCCAGAGCGGGAGGATTGAATTCCTGATCCAGCCCTGGCCTATGCGGACCCATATGCTGGACTGGGGTGTGCAACCAGTTCAGTTCTTGCCGGCGTCTATGCGGGAGGCTCCCCGCCCCGCCTGTGGAGTGAAACTATAGGAAAACTAATGCTGTATGGAGACTGCTCTGTACCCTCCCCTTTCTCTCTGGCTCTCTCTGGCTGTCTCTCTGTCAAAAAACAAAACAAAACACAACAATAAAAAATCAAACATTATAAAAAGAAAATTGGGCCTAAGAAATTATGGGCAAATAAGCAACAAATGTGAGTTAAAGTAATAATTAAATTCCATTTTATCTGTAAGATGAAAACTTAAAATGCGTTAGTCAATATTTACAAGGCTGGGGGTAAACACACCACTTTATATATATTATCTTAGGATTAAAATTGTTTCTTTATGGTGAGCAACTTGGAAAAAGGTATCAAAGTCTTAAAAATATATATATTTAATGCTAAATTTAATTTTTAATAATTTACAATAAGGAAAATTTAGAAGCAACATATTGTTTAGAATATTTTAGTAATAAAAACAATTTATACATCAAATTATAAAGACCTGATGAAATAAGTTACGGCACACAAAAGAGTGTGCTATATATCCATTTACCGTAGCTTTGTAGATATCCATTTACAGTAGCTTTGTAGAGTATTATTTAAGGATAAAAATTACTATTTAAATGTTACATACGTATTCAGAACGTACATGAAATTTTAAAATATAGTATATAATGTCTGATAATGTAAAATATTATGTGTATACTAAAACGCCATAGGTGCCAAAATGTATACACATATTAAGAGATAGTATCTATGCATTACTTTTTGACATTAAATTGAATTATGATAGTGTTTATTATGATGTTCACTCAAAAGATACCATGAAATGAATGCCAGAGTCACCATGCAACAGACACGTAGGACACTCAAAGAAAATGGCAGAAGGATGGTTGTTTTTCAAGGAGTGCAAGACAATTTTGAAGTGGTATTTAAAATTCCAGAACATTGTGGAAGTATAACAACAATGGAGGTGTGAGTATACAACAGGACCTTCAACAAACCTAATAATTGCACACATTCATAATAAGTTTGAGATGCATGGTTAATTGAAACAGCATGCACAGTGATACAAGTAGACACTTTGGTCAGTGTTGTTCAAACAATAGTTTGTCATAATCAGAAGTGTCTGGATGCTGATGGCAACTTCTTTGAGCACCTCTCATAATTACAGAAGTCAAACGTGAATTGTATTCATCTTTTATTATCAGTATATACTGAGTATTACAATTTTAATATAGTATTTTCTTTCTTAAAGTGTGTATACACTTCTAGTAGCCTCTGTATATTAACTACCTAACAATGTTTATTCTTCATTTTCCTTTTTAAAACTATTTTTAATCAAATAAGACTGTTTAAAAGGTGTATTTCTATTTATACATGTTACACAAAGATATAATAGGTATCTCTAAAATCAAACAAATTGAGATATTACTGTTTCTTTCATCAAGTTCTTTTGATTATTTCTGTCAGGTACTTAGGTGATTAGAAGAGTATAAGCAGATACACTAGAAAAAAAGGACAAGTGTTTGCTTTTTTTAACATATATGTGTGTGTGTGTGTATATATATATATACATACATATATATACATTCATATATATGTATGTATGTATGTATGTGTGTATATATACACACACACACACATACACACACACATATATATTCCCCCCACACACACTTGGATGACTTGCTTCTACCTTCCCATGTCTTCTAACCAACTGCTGAGCCCTGTTCACATATTTTGCAATTAACCTCTATCCCTTCTTTTCATCCTTCTTAACTTTAATTTATGAATGTATTTCCTATGTGATGTCCCCAGTTTCCTAGAGATAAAACAGGAATATTATTCCCAAATTCTAGGACTGTTTGAGAAGCAGGTACAATGTACATGCAACCCAGGTGTCTATTGAGGCAAAAGACCTTTGATATTCAAAACCTACTAATTCTTGAATGGATGAGAGGTTTCTCTGCTCCATCTTAGAAATCTGCAAATTTTTAGCAAGTTTCAGATGATTTGCATATTTTCCATTTACTCTGGCCTCCAAATCTGCAGGATCCTACATGTCCCATAACTAATTTTCCAATTTATTACCACCGATTTTCCTCTAAAAGACAACTCATACTAACCATCTTTGATGCAGCAAATAACTTACTAAAAGTAGGGGTGACTGAAATGTTATACGAACTGTTTTGATCCACTTTCTTACTTCTTTAAGACAGTGTTTCTCTTTCAACCTGCCTCCTCTTTGGCTCAACCTGTAATACTTACCAGTGTACCTAAAGCCTCATTAATTTACTGCCCCAAATAATTATCTTCTTCAACTGTTAAAGCCAGAAGAATTAGAGACTGTACAATTTTCATCTTTCTGTTTTTTCATCCCACTAGTCTCTATGAAGTATAGGGTGATATTTGAAGGTTTATTTTTTCACTATATTAATCAATATAATTGTCAAAATATCACTTGTTTTCTCCATTTAAGTGTAAATGTAAATAATAAAGCACCTAATATATAATAACTGCTAACTATTTGCACAATAATTGCTAAGTAAAAGTTTGTATGGTTAACTGTTTTTCTTAAATGATTTAAGCTTGCCATTTATCCAGATGTCCATATTATAGAGATTCTCAAAACAATTCTCTTCTGGGAGTGGTGGTCATTATTCTAGAGACATGTCCTCTTTGCTAGGGCAGGATATATGAGCACAACCCTTTGTTTCTGTGTGTGGTAGAGGCTGGTTATTAGCAGAATCCTTTGTCCATTTTAGAGTAAGACTCTATTCGGAATTTTAACAAGTGAAGAACATATGATTTGAAAACTATAATTAAATTTGCTCTTTTATGTTACACTTAGAATATAGATTGGAATCTCCAAGGTGATTAGACAGCTTTCACAGCCTTTCAAAAGGCTACAGATAATCTTGACAGAGTAGAGGGTTTCAGCATTATTCATATTTCTGAAGATAAGGCTATTCCACTGATGCTTTAGTAAGGTATTTATATCTTTGCTGAACTAGAAATCATGCCTCAAGCTTATCTAAATCTCCCTTGCTATACTTCAATAGATTGATAACTAGTTCTATTTAGTTTGAGATTTATGTGTATTCCATTTGATTCAAGAAAGTTAAAAGTGCTTATGACTATTTATCACAGCTTAAGAACACACTAGTATCCTGGATTTGAAATCAGAAAACATAAATCCATGTCCCAACTTTATTGTGCATTAACTGTATAATATTGAGCAAGTTACATATCCTCACTAAGCTATAATTTTCCATTCATGCTAGTAGAACCTATTTTATAAAGGACTTTGTAAGTTTAAACTAGAACCATAAATGAATGTTAGTCACTTTTAATATGGTAAACAGGTTCAGTCAAAATGATGCCTTGGATTGTGTTTTTTTAAATAATTTAAAAGAAAGATGTACACTATTGGTTTGTCATGCCAGATTTTGTTTTGTTAATGCTAATTTACGTTCCAATTTATATCAACAATACGTTTTCCTGGTTTCAATATATGGAATTATATTTTAACTTCTTCCTCTTTCCTTATGAGCCTATGTATCAACAATGACTGAATCTCCTCACCTCTACCCTTAAAATGTCTCCCCATTCATTTTCTACTTCCTTTCTTATCTTTTATGTTGTCTTTACTGTCAGCTTTAGCCAAGGAGGAACAGATGTGTCAAGCAGACCCAGGAGAAGATGATGGCTCTGCTAGTTCACACATGTGTGACCTTGGTTATATGATGTAATCGTAAACCTCAATGTTCTCATCTGTAAATTGGGGTTACTACAACTTCCTCACAGTGGTTATATTTAATGAAACATTCATGATAACATTCCTTTGTTAAAATCTTTAATAATTTTTAATTTTTTATTAAATAAAATTTAAACTTCTCAGACAGCCTTATCAGACAACTCATCTACTTCTCTTCTGACTTATCTTTTAATTCTCCGATCATTAAAACCACCCACTAGATTTTGGTGCCTTGACTCTGAAAGCACAGAATTTATATTTCAACAATGCTGGCTCAGTGGGATAAGCGCTCATTTTGCGGCCCCGTGGACCAAGGATCAAATCCTGGCCCCGGCCCATGCAGACCCATATGCTGAACTGGGGAGTGCCCTCTGTTCAGTTCTCACCGGGGTGAGACTCCGACCCAGTTCCTGCCCTGTGCAGCCCCGCACCCACCTGTGGAATGAAACTATGTGGAAAAACCGATGATGTACAACTATGGAGACTGTTCTGGGACCTCCCCCTTCTCTCTGTCTCTGTCTCTGTATCTCTCACTCTCCCTATTGGTCAAAAAACAATAAAAATAAATCTTTAAAAGAATAATTAATTATTTGATTTCCTTATTTTGAAATGGGGAAAGGGAACTTTTCTGCATATATTACAGTTTTATTTTTGGAGAAGATATGCTAACCTATATTACAGAACATTAGAAGATACCAAAATTATGTATTTGCATGGTGTCATTATTATTTGGTGCAGCCTTTAATTCATTATGCATTTGGCTAAAATAAATCTCTTACTGACTAGAAATCGAGAGATATAATAGAATCTTTGACATCTACTCTTCCCTTTTTACCAGTGAGATGCAGAATAAATATAAAACATGTAATATCCATTTACCCACTGGATTTACTTGCATAAAGGTCAGATAATGACAAAACCTTATCTTCTACATTTTACTAAAGCCAGCAGACTTTAAAATACCTAAAATATTTATATTAAACAAGCATTTCTCATGACTAATTATACATAACTGTAGAATTATAAGAGAAACAACATAAACAGAATTGTTTTGTTTTGTTTTTTTCTAAAGCAAGCTCATTTCTGGTACATAGCATGGTATCTAGCAAATTTCTCTAAATACATAATTGCTAATGACTGAATTAAAACATATTGTATATTTTTACTAAATAAATTCCTTCCTAATTAATCACATTAAATCTATGAGCATTTGGATGATCGGTCTCACGGAATATTACTATTGAACAAAAAGCAAGAGCTCTGAGTAGTAAGATATAACTAGGGAAATAGTATTTATGGGAAGGCTCCAGCTCTGAGAAACATCAAGTGCTAAGAAGAGCTGGAGTTGTGAAATTAGGGTACTTCATTGCAGACTTGCATGTATTTTTCTAAGGTCACAGCAAGAACATGGAACATATCAGGGAAGATTCAGAACTAATTTATTCACCACTTGTCAAGAACAAGACAGGAAAGCAGATTGAAAATCTGGCAGCCAGAGATGAAAAGGAATGAGATGTCATGGGAAATAGGCCCAAATAGGAAAGAGATGTTTAAGAATTGAAGGCTCAGGACACAGTATGTTAGAGGACAGATCACATGATGAACCAGGTGATAGTGCACATGAAATGCTCAGTGAATGTCACGGAATGAACAAGTAATTAACAGGAACAGATACAAAAACATTACCAACTAGAGGTTCTTTGAAAATTATCTTTTTAAGAACTGGCTCTTTAAAGGATGAGCCCATTTGTAGAAAATTTGCATAGGTTCTAACTTTATATAATACAATTTTAGGAATCTATGTGGCTAAATTGAGCACAATATGTGAAACCCTCCATGTGGTGCCATTACTGAAGTGAAGAGGCTGTGAACAGGGCACAGTGGCAGCTAGGGGTGAAAACACAAACACATTTATCATTTTTATATTTATTTGAACCATCAAAATTGACAAAAGTGAACTGGAGCTAGGAAAAGTAAATCCCCAAATCAGCTTACTAGTTTTACCTAGGGACTAGCTTTGTTTTGAAGAGTCAATCTTGCTGAGTAAAATGTTTGTCAATTTAATTCTATTAAGAAAGCTTAATTGTTTTGTTTCACTTTATTTTTAATCTCTTAGCAGCTTTCTTGCTCTTAACCTATGAATAAAAAGAGCAAGAACATTCTCAATGAAAGCATACCACTATGTCCTCTTAACAATGAACCCAAGACATATGATTAACAAAATAAATATTGGTCTCTTTTAATGGATATTTTTTTTTAATCCAGTAGGGTCATGAATTTAATTTATAAAGTGGACCAACTGAAGATTTATCCAGTGTAAAGTATAAACAGTGTGGTGGTCCAGTGACCACTGCCAAGGCTAATTAGGGGTTTTATAAACGATCCAGAAAGAGGTCACATACTGAAATTTGTTTGCAGAAGACATTAAGGATTTTGGGAGTAAGGAAAAGCCAAGATAATAGAGATTTCAAAAAGACTTTTCTTTACTTTGTATGTGCTATTATCAACTTACTTTATTATATAACATTGTATCTACCTACCGGTACATTTTAAAACTTGTGAATGTGGGTTCTTAGTTAGAGATTCAAATTAAATATCAGAATATGGTACATGTCTCCTGATTATCTGAATAAATATGTTCTGCCTCTCACATTACTATTTATAGAATTATACCAATTTTTGAGAAGAAAAGAAAGGAAACTAAAGTTTAGAGATAATGGCAACAATCCAAAATTGCTTTTATGGCAGACTATTATCATATATTTTTAATCAGACAGATAACTAATATAAAACTAGTAATGCAGAGTGGATGGCTTACTTGGAGTAAAAGAAAAAGAACAAACCTACCCTATTCTCCTGGTGCTTACATTACTGATTTTCTATACGTTATGCAAAATATTTAATTCATTACTTTAAATTTCATGTTTCTTTTAATTAAAAAAAACACACTTATTTAAAAATAACACCCATCATAATGGAAAGTCATCCCAATTTTCAAATTATACCTCATGTATTCTTCTAAGGAAATATAGTCTAAAGTATGTGTCAAAAGAAAATTTGTTAATTATATCATAACTATCACTCTATTATTAGAATTTCATTATAACTAAATATTTGTGCCTACTTTATTTTCTTTTGGCTAATAAATTATGTGAGGTTAATGTTATCATAATTAATTGTGTTCTCTCTTTATAAATACATGTAAATTTTTAAGAATATATAAAGTAATAATTAAAAATCCATAAAGTAACCAGAAAAGAATACAAGGTGATATTTAGCTATGTGAATGTAATCAAATTATGTATCTAACTATATTACTCATCTCCTAAAATTTATTCTTTCGGTAAAACTTGGGTTAATTTTGAAAATAAATTATATATACCCGAGATATCTTTTTTGGCTAACTTAATCTTTGTTTTAGTAATAATCAAAGTTTATAAACTGTGTCTACATGCACAAAATTAATCTGTCAGAAGACTGCTTTTAATCAGCTGCACACTTAGGCAAAGGCCTGGGGATATTTGCAAAAATTTGAGATACGAATTGGAGAGTTAGTGAAGACTCTTGAAGTCCATATAGTCAGTTCTCCATTTGCATTCCCTGTAATCCACAAGAGAAGAGCCTGAGGGATCAATTAAGTAAGCAGGGCAGAGTCTTTCTACCCTTTATACAAAAGAGTTTGGATTGTTTCCAGTGCTCACACCAACCTCCTTAGCAACTTCATTATGCAGTTTAACAATGAGAATAAATTGAGAATCAATTCTACAGAACTCATTTCGTACAGGAGAATCAAAGGTCCTGAAAAGTTATATGTTTTTTTTGTAAAGTCACATGTGTTATCAATGGAACAGCTAGGATTAGAATCGTGTTCTCTTTTTACAATATTCCATGATTAAAAAGTTAGAAGGCTGCAATAAAAGAGTTGAAATAATTAAATTTTCTATAACGTGGGTGGTAAATTCAGATAAATGATATAAAGGATACATTTCCACAAATCAATTATGCCTTTCTTAAAATGTTTTGTCCTATGATCTGTTGAATAAAGCTTATGTTTTTTATTTTAAAAAGTACTTTGTAAGTAATTCGAACTTCTTTATGTTGACCACGAAGTACTACCGCACAGCACTGTAATTACTATGATCCCAAGGAAATATATTTACTTTTATTTTCTGATTATGCAGACCCTCATTGTTGAACTAAATAGTTCATCAAGTGATAATGCAGGCATGTTGTCAAAATCAATCTTGACTTGTCAGGTAGCTGTTGGCAACTTACAACATTGGAAAAGTTCAATCATTGAAGTATAAAGATGGGAGAATAATGTCAACAACTACCCACTCCCCCAAAATAAACTTGTACTTGTTTTTTCTTGACCCACACATTTGGTTCCAAAAACAGTGTGTGGTACATAATTATCCTTGTCAAAATATATTCAGGACAATGAAGATGTTTCTTTTATACCAATCCATGTAGTATTGATTTGCCAGAAAAAATATGATTATATATATTATACACATGTGTATATATTCATATATATTAATACAGAGCTGTTCAGAGAATATCAAGACATGGACTATGAAAAACAGAGGCATTATAGCTGGATTTTCCTGGACAACCCTTGTATATTAATTTGCAAGTATCTGGTTCTATGACACTTCAGGAATAATATGAATGCAGAGGAAAGTTCCTCATCAAGATCTTGACACGGTGCTTGAGAGTGGGACACATTTCAGCTGCATTCACTATGACATTGCTGTGACCTTTTAAAGCTGGCTTTGCCACAGTCTGCTATAATTCTGTTGTTCAAATGAAGATAAATTTCAATATTTCACTGGCTTGCATAGTCTTGTGTCATATACTAGACCGTTAGTAGTTTTCCACATATACATTATGGGGCTATCACTTCATAGAATCTGGTGCGATGCCTTTTTTTTTTTTTTTTTTTTTAACATTCTGTCTTCTTTTCTAATCTTCTTTTGGTGGCATTACTGTTACAGCCTCATTAGAGGAAACAGAACTGCTGTTAGTGCACAATGATAGTGACATATATTAGGAATCAGATTGCTAAAAGCATACATATTTTATGAAGCAGGCCTAAATACAAGGTTATAATGCTCACTAGCCTAAAAGAGGAAAACACTATACATGAAAGTCATCTCCATGTCACAGGACGCCGAAATCAAAAAGTAGGAAAAAAACCCACTTTTTTTACTATATATATTTTTTCTGTCAACATATTTTCTATGACATTTTTCTCTCAATATAAGAAATAAAATGGATTTCTCATTTATGTGATTAAATCATCATTGCGTGACTATACTATTACTACTGTAGCAATTATACTTAATTGGTTTTATGTTTCAAATCTATGATATAAATAAATTGCTTCTAAGGGAAAGGTACAGTATATAGAAGCCCTCTTTAAAATACCATTTTCTAAATAACATTGCTATATATTCTTTTACTTTTACAATTTTACCTCTCTGAATAATTGAAAACTTGAAATCATTAAACAAAGGAGGCATCATGCTTTTTATTTGCAAAGATTGTCTTTTTTTATTAAAAATAACATGCGTATATGACAGTAAAAGAGACCTGGTAAAAAATATGCAAACTTCAAGCTAAGTGTTGCTTCCTTAAAAAAAAATTGTGTTGATTTTATATAACATTTAATATAAATTATAATTTTAAATAAATAGCATTGCATTTTATAACCTCCATTACTTTACTTATCGTTTAGACTTATTTATCATTACTTCTGCGTCTGCAGTAGTTTTTATGTCATACCCTAAATATAACTTGTTTCTTTTTTAAACAAATGTCATACTCATGACAGAGGACCCAGGATTGCTTTTCTGTTAACAAACCTTGAGCAATCTTTATGTAAAGTGGCATTTGTGAATACAGAATTTATTTGTGCATCCTGAATGTAAATGTAGAGGATACTTGGGTTAATTTGTCAGTGTCTGAAATTTTTTTTGCCTCAAAGTAAAGTCTAGATGGCAATCCAGTGTGGATTGCTGGCCAATCATTTTACAGCCAATGACACTGGGCATTACTAACTACCTCTGATAAGACTATCACTGAACATCCCTGACCTGAGCATTACTATTACTGCCACAGCCATTATTGACTAATCCTGACATTGGTATCACTGATCGTCATGAACAAGAGCATTGCTAACCATCCCTAAAACCCCTTCACTGAACATCCCTGACTCTGGCATCACTGACCACTACAAACCTTTGAAATAGAAGAGAAACTTAGAGAATCAAAATGAATTGTTAATAGTCTCACAGCTAACAAGTAACAAAACAAACATTTAAAACTAACTCTGTTTTTCTTTAATTAACTAATTTTGGATCCTTAAGTAAAATATAATAGGATAGTCCAAAGTAGATAGTGATAGACATATACTAAAAGAGTATATATGTCAAAACTCACAAATATTTACCTGTAAATGAATATTCTTTCAATACTTATTGATGAAATCAGGATCCAAATAATTTCATCATGTCGATTTTAATGCTAATACTTTTTTATAACCAAAGTATTCTTGCATATCCATGATTATAATTTTCAGAGTAAAATCTCTCATTGTATAGCATTTTCAGGACAAACCAAATAACAATTTTAGTAGAGAAACTGATTCCTCTCTTGATGGTATTTGAGATAAATGGAGCAAAGTAGAATTTGTAGAGGTCATTTGTTTAAAGACAATTTTATAAAAAAATAATTTGTAATTGTATTTTAATTCAATTGCCAGTATATATACTTTTAAACCAAGAATAGTTGACATATACATCATGACAAGTTCTACATTTAATTAATTATTTGCTTCTTCAAGGAAGATTTGAAAGCCATCAATTTGCTGTTCTCTGTTTTCTGTTTTACATTTACTAATTTTCATCTATATTCCAACTACAGGCAAGAAATACTTAGGTGTAAAAATATAAAAGATGAAATACCAAAACATAGGTTATAAAAATAATTATGCTGTGAGAAACAATTATGAGAGTAATTTCTAAGGGAATAAAATAGCAGAACAAGAAATATTATATAGGAGATGCCAGAATAGCTCAACGGTTGAGTGCTTGCCTCACAATCATGAGGTCCTGGGTTTGAATTCTGACCCCAGCCCATTTAAACTCATGTGATGAACTGTGGTATGATTTATAACCATAGGATGGCTCAGCAGTGAAAGTTCTCACCTCCCATGAGGGAGGCCCTCAGTTCCACATCCCCCCCATATCCCTGGTGAATCCACATCCACCTGTGTGGAATGCAACATGTCACAACTAATGATGTACAGCTATGGAGACTGCTCTGGGCCCTCCTACCTTCTCTCTCTCTCCTTTTGTTTCTTTCTCCCTCTCTCTCTCTCTTATCTTTTCTCAAACAATAAAAATAAATAAATCTTTAAAAAACAGAAGTATTCTATTGCTACAATTTGTAAAAAGAAAATTAAATATAATTGTATGCCTGTTCATATTACTCCCCATATACAGGTGTGCCCAACATAGCTGCTCAATTTATTTTTGGCACTACTCTCTAATTAACCAGTTACTAGGTAGGGTTGTTATGGTTTCTTAAAATTATTCTTTCTCCTCCCACTGAGCTAAAAAAGATTAAACACAGTTTCTCACAGAATTAGACTGAGACAATCTTGCTAAACAAATGGTTTAACTTTGAAATCATATTACAGAGAACACCATATTAAATTATGGAAAAACATGCCCTCAAATAATTTTCCAGTATGATATCTATAACTTATTTTTCAAAACAATAATGAGAAAATATCTGAAATTTTAGGACAACTAAACTCTTTACTGACACTGAGAATGCATAACATGTATTTTCAAAGAAATATTTGATGTCTAAAATCAATTTTATTTGTTCTCATTTTGGATAGTGCTTTCATCTGCATAGGGGACTAAAATTGAAGCATGGCAAGTCTGGTAGTCCAAATTCCCTCCTCCCATTTAAGCTTCTCTTACTTTTCACACCCTTTTTACAGCACCATGTCTTTCTGGAGACCTACTAACAGTCTCCAGTTTTTCAATTTGTGCAAAATCTGAAACAAGAGAGAAGATGGAAGAGTCTTATAGAGTGGTCTTATTAATAAAGTAAATAAAGTAAAATAAAGTCATAAAAATAATAAAAATGATAGGCTATTCTTCCTCCAATATGATTATTTTAAAGTTTGGAAGGATATGTCATTTGTTTCTCTTCCATTTTTCCAAAAAAGGCAGATATTAGAAGCTCATATATCTGTTTTAACTACTATAAATAAAGGAAGCAACTGACACATAATGCATGTTCACTGGGTTTATAATATATTTAAAATTAAATATCTAATAAATAACATTAATAAAAGTGTCCATTTAGTGAGAGCTATGAATAGATTATACCACACAACTTTGAGTTCAGTGTTTATTTTTAAATATATTTATAAAGAACTTAATCCCAGCCAGTGCCCTACATTACCTATCTGTTCTAGTGCTGTGAATACTCATAGATCAATGAGCAAAGCAAAGTAGCTTTCCTCATAAAGCTTACCTCCCAGGGAGGGAAGCCAGCCAATCACACACATATAATATGAGAAGTGATGTTAACGTTATAGAAAAAAATAAAATAAATAAAATAAGAAAATGAAACAGGTTGAAGTGGTAGTGCTATTGGTTAGGATGGTAAGGGGATGGCCTCCTTTGTAAGGACACAGTTGAGAAGAGACGGAAGGAAATGAGAAATTGGGACACATAGCTGTCTGCTGGTAGTGTCAGCAGGAAGATAAATGGCTGCCCTGAGGTGAATTATGCTCCGTGTGGTCAGGAAACAGCAAGGAGGTCATTGTGGTTGAAGCTAACTGAGTGAGGGAGGGACTAAAATGAGCAAAACTTGGAGATTCCGAGGAAAGTTACTTCATGTAGGCTCTTGTAGGCTTTAAGATGCAACATATTAAAAAGAGATGAGAAGCCACTGGGAACGTAAAAACTGAGACTTAGAGAAATTAAGGTACGTTTCTCAAGGTCATAGGCAAGAAAAGGCAAATGCAGGTCCATCTAGCTACACGGCCTGTGCATTAAATTAATATGCTATGTATAAGAAAAAGATACCCAATCATCTCAGTGTGATACTAGAATTATGTAGAGGAAATAGAAATTGATCATGGTCTAGTTTTCAGGGAAACTTGAACAGAGAAACTGATAACAGAGCTAACCAAGCTTTGAAAGATGAAAAAAGAGAATATTGAGAAGACTGTGAATGAATAAAGTCACATTTTAGTTATGGAACTACTTTGACTTCACTTTAATATTATCTTGAGTTTATTAGTAGATATCTCATGAAAAATGGTAAAAGTTAGAGAATAAATAACACTAAAAATTATTGACTTCATTCTATAATTAATAGAGAAATACCATAGAATTTTGAATACAGGAGAGATTGACTAGCTCAATACAAAAGGTTAGAAATTTTGAACAAGAAATAAATATAGCATTAGGTCCTTAGTAGTTAATTGGTGGTAGTTATTTTTTTAAAAAGTGATTGACATAGGCAATATTTAGAAAAAAAATGCTTGACAGGAATTTCTGATTAGCTGGGAGTGCTGACAAGATGTTTTTCCTTTCTTAACATCTCCAATAATTCAAAATAGTGTTCTTTTTTTTTACGATATCTCACTACTAGTAGGGGTTCAAATTTCCCCATCACCAGTTTCAAAATTTTTGAAAAAATTTTTTTCTTTTCTCCCCTTTTTGTGTGCATTTTGTTTTCTAGCTTTGTAGCAGACATCTTTGTCACGTTTCTCAGTTCTTTCCCTTTATCTCAATTTTCCTGTCCTTTTCTATGGTTTAGATACTGCTTTCTTGAATGCAGACTTGGATGAATTTCTAACTTGTTTTTTGCCATCATACACATAGGTACAGTCATAAGAACTTTTCAATAGAGCTTACTATTCTTTTCTTATATCTCATTATTTATAAGTATGAAATGTAAGCTCTTGTACAAAAAGGTTATTGTTAACATGAGTATAACATTCTTCATTTTAATCTCTATCTTTTATTTTACTTGTACTTTCAATTCCCATTCTCCCAAACACAGAAGCATGTGTATACATAACTGTGTGTGTACACATGCACACACACACACATGAGTATACATACACACTCACAAATCCACAATCCTCCATTTCTACCAATAGCCCCAATTTTCTTAAAAAGCTCAACTATAAAAATATACAAACTATACAGACTAGAGTAATGAAGCAATATATTTAATACACTCAGCTTCTACAATTATCACATGACCAGCTTTTGTTTCAGCTAAACGCTTGCCACATTGAGAGCATTGTTCTCATTGTTCTCACTAAACCTCTTCTCATTATCTTTTCATTTGTCTCCTCTTCTATCTGTATCTTTCTCCCTTCCTGCTCACCTCATACTATTTATCTGTTCTTCAAGGATACAAAGTATTGATTCATTGAACTTTGGAACAATTAGAAACAAAACTGAAAAAGAACTTCTGACACCTCTAAGCTATTTTGATTAAAAATGAGACAAAACAAAACTTCTAAAAGTCTCTAACAAGTTACTTTAAGAATCAAGAACTAAAAAAAGTTAATCTGTCACTATCTGGGGTCATTTCAAACTACTTTTTCTCTCCATCTTTGTGTTTTGATCTTCAGCATCTTTATATCACATGTAATCAAATTGTTTCACTTCATGAATCTCTTCTTCTCACTGGTACATTTACTTTTGGTTTACTTGGATAGTCATTAATGGCTAGTATGTTTGTTTTTATGTGGCCCATGGTCCTCTCCATCCATTGCCTATCCATGGCACGT
>PVKE010025739.1:0-22815 GCA_004027555.1 Craseonycteris thonglongyai | reverse complement strand
AACTTGTGTTTTTTATCCTAACCCATAAATGAGCAGAAGAGAAGTGAGACCCCATCTCAATAGAGAGAAAATGTGGCATTCTTTTTAAAGAAAAACTTGAGGAAGTTCCATAAGCATTTTCTAAAAGTGACATGCCCATATGATGTGATGGTTATAGTATGAATTTACTTATGAAACAACACTGTGTTCTTAGTATTGAAATTACTGGCAAAGAAAAATATACCTTTACACAGCTTTTAGTAGGTTCTTTTTTACATACTTTAGTTACCTCATACATGGTGATCTTGGTTTTCAAATTTGTAAACCAAAAATAAAGCTTACGTTTGAATGGAATCCTGGAAACACTTCAGAAATTTGGGTTGAGGAAAGATAATATGTGATGAGAGAGTTCTAGTTTTGTACTAGTTCTTAGCTAGCTAACCACCCAGCTGTCTGTGTTGATACCAACACATACTATGGATTCTGTTAGGAATAGGGGTGCCATATTTTGGAGATGTTTTGAAAAAAGGTTCTCTGTGCCACCCCATTGAGTATTCTTCATAATGGTTCTGCCTCCTCTGTTCATTCATTTTATTGTTATGTATGTTATTATCATATCATGGCTTCACCTTAGAGCATTGTCTGTCACTATTTATGCAGGCCAAGCAGAAATCGTGGTTGAGAACTTGACATAATACTTTGTCTGATGCATCTTTTTAAAACATTTCTTTATTTCCAAATGTGTATCTATGGGTAAAGCAACCTATGTGTTTTTCAAGTAAAATAATTCATCATAGTAATTAATTCATACTTGACTAGGATCATCCCATCATCAGTCATGAGGAGAAAAGAAGTGAGTTTCTTTTGAACCACTACCTCTTTTTTGTTTTAATGGGAAGCAAAGAATCAACAACACTATCACTATGCCAAAACTATTACGCTTAATCTTGCTCACAAAAAATAATGAAACATGCAACACTTTTAAATATTGTTTTATTAGTTTTATTTTTAACATTAAGCATCTGTGTATGAAGAAAACAAGTGTTTTTAAAAATGAAAACAATTCAGCTTCATTTTTCTTTAAATAATTAAAAAATAATATAATATATATTGTCACAACTCTGATTCCGTCCTAGTGAGTACCTAACTAGAAATTCTTTCCACCTGCCTTTGCAAATCCAGCAGTTTGTTTAAACATGCAGATTGAAAGGCTCAGACTTGTTGTCATCACACATAATCTACAGACTAGGACTGATTCACAATAGACATATCTCAATGTCATGTAAACATTGAAAAACATTGCATTTTTTAGTTAGAAACCAGTGTAAATTAAAGTTTATTGTGTTTTGTTTTTATTTTATTTTTTAAGATTTTATTTTTATTGTTTTTGACAGAGAGAGAGAGAAAGAGAGATACAGAAACAGAGAAGGGGAAGGGCCCAGAACAGTCTCCATAGGTGCACATCATTAGTTTTCCATATAGTTTCATTCCACAGGTGGATGCAGGGCTGCACAGGGCAGGACCTGGGCCAAGGTCTTACCCTGGTGAGAACCAAACTGGGGGCACTCCCCAGTTCAGCATATGGGTCCACACGGGCCGGGGCCAGGATTTGATCCTTGGTCCCTGGGGCTGCAAAGTGAGCGCTTAACCCACTGAGTGATCCCAGCTTCCCCAAGTTTATTGTGTTTTAAACAGATTTAGAAATAGTATTAATGTCTGCCATTTGATGAATTTTAGTCAACTCTCTGTGAAGGCACAAATAATAAAGTATTTCATTAGTCTAAAGATGTAGTGTTTCTACGTAGGAAAAATACATAATTTATTGGCTGGTCAACCTGCAGTTCTTAAGTGAAAGACATTTGTGATTGTCCTAGAATCTCTGCACAAACTTAACTTAGTATCTTTGAAAGAACTTTAACAGCAAGTAAAGAACTTTTGATCTGGGCCATTCAACTGTGTTCTGATGATAATGAAAGTTCTATAAATATTAATTAGATTCTATTTTTTTAAGTATTGCATAGACATAAACAAAAATCCAGTCTAGAAAATTATATATGGCATTTGAAATTTAAAAGTTTTACACAGGGTTAGGAGAGTTTTCCCTAAATAATTAAAGTTTTATTTTGAAGGGATTACGCCCAGCAAAGTAAAGAGTGAATTGGAGGAGCACAGTGACAAGTCATGGTCGGGTATCAGAGAGAAATGATGAAGACATGACTGAGAGTTATGGTAATGATATGATAAAGAGTGGGTTTATCTAACATGTGAGGATTGCTGCTTGGATGTGGAAAAGTAAAACATTGGATGATGAGAAACTTAGAAGATGTGTGAAAATTGAGTAACAGGTTTTGCAAATATGAGGTAGAGGTGCTTTTAGACATTCACATAGAGATAATAGATTATCAGTTGGGTATTTGGAGTTCAGAAGATAAAATAGAGGCTTTTCCTGACTATCATACTAACTGCTTGACTTTAGACAAATTATGTAACTTCTGTATACATCAGTTTCTTCATTATTAAAAAATGTAAAATAGTATATGGATCTAATAAGTGGGTCTTGGGGATTAAATAAGACACAATGTCTTTCAGATTTTTTTTGCTGTGACATAAAATAAAGTCTACTTTTTGTATTGTGAATACACACGCATGCACAAACCCACATTTGGATATTTTCTATTCTATTTTATTTGTTTAAAAAGCTGCTGTGACCCACTAATAGGTTCTAACCAGCAGTGTGAGAAAATACTGAGCCTGATACATGTGTGAGCACCTGGCACAGTGATTGTTACCTTAGAAAAAATAGAGTTAAAAGTAGTGATTATTTTTTTAAACTAGGAAAAAAGTTAATAAAATAAAGAGTTATCTTTAGTGGTAACGCTGTAGATATATCCAGTAAGGTAAGTGTTAAAAAGTGTTCAGGGGAAGCCAGGATGGCTCAGTGAGTTAAGCGCTCACTTTGCAGCGCCAGGGACTGAGGATCAAATCCAGTCCCCGGCCCGTGCGGACCCATATGCTGAACTGGGGAGTTCCTCCAGTTCAGTTCTCTCTCTGTCTCTGTATCTCTCTCTCTCTGTCAAAAAAACAAACAAACAAAACTTAAAACGTATTTATTTGCTCTAGCAATCTGGCGGTTAGTGATAACCTGCTAGAGAAATTGTTATACTTGAATTGGGGTAGTTTAAGAAATAAATATGACATTTACAGTTAAAATATATATACTATATTGGTCAATAAAGTTAGAAAATATGTAAAAAAATAAATGTGAGATAAGGAAGCAGAAAGAACGGTAAACACAAGAAGTTTGACAGGAGAATGATAGAGATTAAAGGTTTTTCTTCTGCATTTTATTTACTTGTTTGTTTCGTTATTTGACTAGACTGAGAAAGTTTGAATAGATTAAAAAAATGTTGTACAAGCAGGAGAGAGAGATAAATTTGGGACTGGGAAGGAGAAGAGAGATAGTCCAAATGTCAATATTAATGGGTAAATTGTTAGATGGACTTGTCTGGTAGAGATTATGATAAATGATTAGGAGGAAATTGAAACTGTTTGAAAGCCTTGGACACATGGTTTAAATGAAAGAGGACTGATGTATAGAAGAGAGAGCAAATGGAAAAATCTAATGTTTTTTACTTTCTGAATTCATTGTCATTCTCAAAAGGTGAATTTATAAAAATAGACATGGGCTTGTGAAATCATATCTCCTCAGATGATGCACTACAGGTGAAACAAGGCAGTTCCATAATTGGCAACTAAGTCAATGAACTTACCAAAGAATGCAAAATTTGCCCTCTGAAAAGGAAGAGCATAGAGATTAGGACTATTGTTTTCCTCAAAGCAAATGGACAAGGTGAGAAAACATAGGTTCATAAATGTTGTAAATCACTTCCTCTGGGAATGCAAAGCTTATCACTTCATATGACTGTAATCTGAGTTTCTTTTTGTGGAATCCAATTAGTCTGCCCATTTGGTGAAATGCCCTCCATTTATGGATAAAGGCTGTGGCATGTCTGTTTTTACTTTTTGCTCATCAGCCTTTGAGATACTTGTGCCTAGATAAAAAAACTGCCCAAACATCTTATCATTAATATACATGTTATTGTTTTTAGTAGAAGGAAAAGGGAAATACTGTATGGAGAAAAAGAATGAACTTAAAGTGCAACTCCTATAGTAAGGACTTAATGGGAACCATATCAGAAGTAGCCGTTGCCTTTTAAAACTTTGGTTCAGTTTTATTTTTATGAAAATAAATGACATTTTAGGTGGTTTTAAAAATGTAAATATTTTGCTTATTTTCACTGACCTCAAAGTTTAAGAAATGGAAGATATCCATATATGGTACTAACACAGTAAAAAGTTTACACCATAAACATACTATTATCATTCGTTGCCAATAAGCTTATTGTAGTCCCGAAGTAGTTCTGAGGCTTTACTAGATATAGGACTCTCTTTGTGAATCCAGATGGTGGTTTTCAGTTAAAGGATGAACCATAATTATTATTATTTTTTTCAATACTAATAGTGTACTTTTTTGACCCATTACAATTTTAACCTGTTAGCATTGTTAAAGTAAGTCAAGTTCGCAGCATATAGTCTTATTTATTTTTTATTTAATCTTGTAAACTATAATTTATCTGGAATTTAATAGTAAGAACATTTGTATCACGAAAAAGAAGTAATTTGTTCCACGTTCTACAAATGTATTTACATTATTGACAGGAAAACAATTCTTCCTATAAATTCAGTTTACTCTTTAGTAGTTATAAGAAATGAAAATATTTGTTTTGAAAATGACAATTCACAAAAGATTTTGACAAAGCAGTTTTCAATAAAGCATTTCTGTTTTGAGCAACAAGAAAACTTCCCTTGTATATAGAAGAAACCCATTACTTTTTCAGAAGTTTCAGCAAATCAGATATTCATAGGTAAGAGAAATAATATGACAAATTTCTAACTACAGTGGCAAATCCTTGAAATAGTTTAAATATATTATTTTTCTGATATCGGTAATAGTTTATTAGCATTGGTGATTATTACTAATGAGAGTTTTGAATAAGTGAGTATCCAGTAAATGTTTGAATGGATGATACTGAGTTAAAGATATTTAATGGTCAGAAATAAAAATTTTAGCTTTTCAGAACTTTCATTAACTTAATGAAAACCGTGTTTTGGGAGGTTCCATAGTATAATAAAAATTGTAGTTTTCAGTGCCTCACAGAACAGACCTGTCTTTAGGTTTTGACTCTAATACTTACTAATTCCTTGGTCTTCAACAAGTTACCTGGCTTCTTTCACCTTAAAATTTTCACCTATAACATTTTCCCAATGGCTATGAAAACTTAGAAAAGATATTTCTACAAGAAAATAATTTATAAAATTATATTTGTATTTCTGAGCCAATCCTTAAATGTTATTTAACTTATAAATGAGTCCATAAAATGTACTTGGAGTATAGTGCCAGTGGTATGATAGAAACAAATATTTATGATGATATGTCTTTGGGAAAATATGTTGATGTTGAATATATTAAAGCTAAAGCAGGACTGAGAATTATCCAATTCTTGTGCTATTCCACAGAGTCCCATGTGTGAAGCAAGAGTTTAGAGCGTAGAGAATGGAAAATAAGAAGATAGGAGAACAGAATTGGAAAGAATGATTAAAAACAAAATAGAACTTAGGGAGAGAATGGTTACAAACTGCATAAACAAAACAGGGTAACACTGCAAACTAAAGAGCCAAGGGGGTTGCGATTGTGATTCAGTCTTTTTCCCCCTCCTTCTTCTTTGCCTCTTCCTGACTCTGATGCTGTTTTTACTAGAAGGGTGTTGGGGCAGCACAGTAAGTGGAACAAGAGAAGTGGTCATGAAAGTATAAGGTGGATGGGTACTGTGGGGGCTTAAGGGTAGGTAGGTGGGTTGGGAGGAGAGCAGAGTAAGGAGGGAAGAAATATATTGGGCCCAAATTCCCAAAGCATGAAGATCTGGCCATCTGTTTCTTTATTGTCAGCCTTACTCTCAACTAGATGCTGGTCTATCTATTGAAAGCTGAATTAAAAAATCTAAAAAGGTTTAAGTGGGTAAAGAATGAAGCCAAACAGTATCATTTTCCTTCCATGTTCCAAATCTCTCAAGGTGTAATATTGCATCATATTCTATCATAACTAAATAACACCACAGGTGATTCTTAAAAAGTATTTCTTTGGGGGGGGTCATCTTTTTATAGCCAAACAGTGGCCATGCTTAATCCCTGCTTCCTTGTAGTTGACAGGTTCACCTCTTGCCTTACAGGGGAGGGAGCAATGGCGTTGAGGAGGAATAAGAAAGAGGAAACCCTTGCTAGAAGCAGTGGGATAAAATTGGAGGCCTTAGTGCTATTTGGTTAGATAGGCCATTTGTACTTAAAGGATCTACATTCGTTTTTGTGTGTATTCAGTGTAGTTATAGGGCAGTGTTTTCCCAGAATTCGTTGATATATCATCTGCTCAGTAAATTATAAAACTCATGCTATGGTCTGATTGTAACACCACCCCCACCCCAATACGTATGTTGAAATCCTAGCTTCCAAGGTGATGGTATTAAATGGTGGGACCTGTGCAAGGTGATTAGGTCACAAGGGCCCTCATGGACGGGATTACTGCCTGAATAAAAGAGGCCTGAAAGAGCTCCCTTGCTCCTGCCATGTGAGGTCACAGTGAGAAGAGCCATCAGTGAGGAAGTGGGTCCTCACCAGACACTGAATCTGCTGGAGCCTTGTTCTTGGACTCCCATCCTTTACAATAGAGAAATAAAGTTCCATTGTTTATAAGCCAGCCATCTAGTCTCTGGTGTTTTGTTATAGTAGCTTGAACTGATTGCGACAACTCAGAAGGGCTTTTCAACTTTCTACTGAAATGCATTAATATTTCAGGTGTCTATTACAAAAATTGACCCGAAGACCTGCTTGCCTACCCCAAGGTGTAAGCCCACTACTGTCTCTCTCCATATAAGCTTCCTTTCTCTTAAAGGACAGTCTTTTAATGGAGGTCTTTTAGATAAAGTCTGAAATTATAAACAGCTTTGAATTAAATTTACTGTTCATTCTTAGTGCAAATGCCACATGTGACTGAATGTTATTAGAGGATTACTAATTATATCAGCCAAAACCTCAGGGATTCCAACTATACAGACTTACACATACTTATGCGACTCAGTCATAACTATAACTTATTCCATCTCATTCAGGCTTGAGATATAAATATACTCTGTGTTTGAAAATATGAGATTAAAATTATTTAGAATTGAGTATAATTTATAAATGATAAATATAGAAACTAGAAGCTGTTTGGCTGTGAAAAAGTGGTTGCAGATATGTTTAAGAATCACTTTTAAAATTTGGGAATCTATGGTAAATATAAATAAAATAATAAAACTTACAATACTTTGTAACGAGATATGGTATCTTGTAAATTAGAAAGCCAGAGTTTTATGGTGCACATTAGAGGACAAATGGCCTCAAATTAAGATTATATTAAAGTAATTTAAAAAAAAAAATTTTTTTTTTGTTTATTGTAGAAAACTACCACTAAACAAAACCATCAACACTCATATTCTCTTCTTTTAGAGATGAACAGCCACCACCTTCGTTTGTATTCTTATAGGCCATCTGTTTCTTTTGTCTGTCCACCATCTGCCCTCCCTCCCAGCCTTCCCCTCTTTCCCTTCCTTCTTTGCTCCTTTTCTTCCTTCCTCCCTCATGTCTTTCTTCTTACCCTTTACATATACTAGGGCTGTCCAGAAAAAAGCCAGCCATTGTCAGTATACTGAGAACAGTTACCGTACATGCCTGGATACTTTCCGGACAGCCCTTATATATCTTCTCTCCCCAGCTTTCCAAGGAGATCATATTGTGCAGGCTATATGATGAAATGCCTTTTCTGGGCACATTTGTGTTAGTAAAGACTAAGGACTTTCTGTGATTAGTACTAAGCACCATGAAGCAGGAACCAGGCAACCCAACCCAGCATGAAACATAAAGCCTTCTATTTAATATTCATCCCCTCACACTGAAACCTATACTGACATGCACATACAACAAATTATTAGAAGCCATAGAAAGGATTCTGATACTAATCCTCAGTTCTTCAGTAGGAAACATGCTAGCTGATAACAGTGTGAATGGAACTAAAATAGTATTTCCAAACTTCTTTCAAGTTCTGGGACTCTCCTTGTGTGTGCTAAGAAAACTGCTTCTTGTTTAAAGAGCATTATTACTAATGACAAAAAAGTTCTTAGACTAGACTTTGCTGATATAGATGCTCAAATTTGAAGCAGTTAAATTTAATTGGTCACTTTACCAATTATGACGAATGCTCTAATTCATTGTTTTTTCAATCCTATCTCTTTGTTTCTTTTATTTTCCACTGCTTGAGTAATCACCATTTTTAGCAAAGTTGGTTAAGAGCATGAACTTTGGAGCCAGACTATAGGTTTAAATTCTCACTACATCTAACTTGTTTTGTGACTTTGGGTAAGTTATTTAGCCTCTCTGTGCCTCAGGTTTCTTCTCATTTTAAAGTAGGGATGATAATTGTACTTACCTTATGGGGCTATTGTGTATATTAAATGAGTGCCACATTGTGAACATTCAATAAATGTTAGCTGTTTTTATTATTGAACTCTGAGCTGAAAGATCATATTGTATGATTCCATTTATATGCAATGTCCAAAATAGGCAAGTCTATAGAGATAAAAAGTCGATTTGTATTGTCTATGGCTAGGGACTTGTGGGGAATAGGGAGTGACTACTAATGGGTATTTTTTCTTTTTTTTAAATGTTGATGAAAATATTTTAAAAGTAATTATGATGATGTCTATACACATCTGAATATGCTAAATACCATTGAATAATACACTGTAAATAGAGAGTTGGTTAGTATATGAATTGTATCAGTTAAGCTCTTATAGAAAAATCTGATTTCGAAACATGTTTGTTGCACAGTGGCATGGTGTGTAATTGTCATTAAACACCCCTCTGGTTGCCATATCTCAGGGATGTTACTGTTTTTGTGGGCACATAGGCATACATTTGAAGAGAATGTCAAGCAACTACTCCTTCTCAGGTGAATTTGAAGGAGTGTTTCCTTGGAGAATGACAGAATGAAGACTGAAGTGTACTGGGCTTGTCAGCTCTTTCCAGCATTGTCATAACTGCCATTTAAATATTCATACTCTTAGCTCCGAGACACCAAAATTTAGAATTAGAAAAGAAGTAAGAGAAGTCATTGCTGTTACACTGTTGTCCTAATAAAACTAAAAAAATTTTGATACTTATGATTTAAGATGTTTTTTACTTTGTAGTGACATTTGTAAAGTACAATTTTAAAAAAGTTTTATAGGATTGCCAACACAGATTAAATTCAGGAATATGGACACATATAGTATTATATTTTGAGTATATATATTCACAGATTATTTTTGATTATGTTGACCTTGATTATATTTTGAAGAAAATTTTACTGTATTTTCTGTTTATTTGGGGGGTTATTTCTAAAATCACTTTCCTTGTCATAAAAAATTATTTGAATGACTAGAAGGGCACAGAAAGAAATTATATTAACATTTATTGTATTTTTTGCTCCATAAGACGCACTTTTTCCCCCAAAAAAGTGGAGGGAAAAGTGTGTGCGTCTTATGGAGCGAATACTGCAAAAAAGAGTGCACGTTGGGGACCTTAATGATGCCGTGGGGAAGCCTACAGCCAGATCAGAAAGCAGGGACTGCATGGAAGGAGAGCGGGTCCAGACAGGAAACTTGTGTCTTATGGAGCGAAAAATACGGTATATCATATCCTATTTTTTTTTCTGTCATGATCTATTGTAGACATTTTCCCAAAAATCACAGATAGCAGAAATTGGAACTATTTGGAATTATTTCAGTCTGTACTCTTAAAACTTCCAATGTGGGGAAGCCGGGATGGCTCAGTGGGTTAAGCGCTCACTTTGCAGCTCCGGGGACCAGGGATTGAATCCCGGCCCTGGCCCGTGAGGAACCATATGCTGAACTGGGAGCTCCTCCAGTTCAGTTCTCTCTCTGTCTCTGTCTCTGTATTTCTCTCTCTCTGTCAAAATAAATAAATAAAATATATATTAAAAAAAACAAAACAAACAAAAAAACTTCCAATGAAATATCCATGTATGGAAGCTGAATTTTCATGCTGTACAGTCTCAGTGACAAGGCTTACTGAGAGAAGAAGTACGTCACTTACAGCTGTGCTGAGCTGAAATTCACAGTAAAACAATATTTCTCCAACATTATCAACTTACAGGCCAGATGCTGTTTCTAATGTGTGACTATCACTGAACCAGGAAGGTGTTTACCTGCCAGGTGAGCTGGTTGAAACAGAAGCTTTTAAGTTCTAAAATTTCAGTCAGAGTCTCTCCTAGAGAGAGGAAATGTGGGTCTTCTCTCTTGTCAATCAGAAAGCCTCTTAGTGCTGGTGGTGACCAAGAGCTGGCTGTTTATCATGTTCCTGTCATCCCAAAATGCAAAAAGAAAAGGAGGAGAATATATGTTTGACTTTTCAGACTTTAGAAAGTAAGTTTCTTGTGGCAGCCCAGGCCTTCTGAATCCAGACTGCCCTGGAATGCTTTCTTTAGTGATTCACTGAAATGGAGTATGTAGTTCTACAGTTTTGAGCTCCTTGGGTATATTCAGAACAAGAATGAAATTTAAAATCGATGATGGAAAGCAGGTAAGCTGATGAGATTTGATTTTTTTTATCACAAAAGATCAAGCTGGAATGTTAGAAGCACAATTGCTGTCTTATGTTTCTTGCTTGAATGTTAAAAAATGATTTTTTGAATTGGATAATTTCCAATAATTCTAATATTTTGGATAAACTTTCTTTACAGGAACACATTTTAAGATATTTTCAGGGATTCTTATGAAAGATAAGTCTCTCCTTATCTTGCTTTTGACAATGACGAGCAACTTATATTGGTATAAAACAAGTAGGGAGATTTATTATAGCTAGCCAACCTTGTTGAAATTACTTGAATCCTAAGAATTTTACAATTATTACAGTATTGATTACTCTATTGAAGTTATTGTCTATTTTGGATTTTAGCTTACATCCCTTACAATTTTCTATTACATTTTATTGATTCAGAAAAACTGAAATGAATGTGAATTGGAATGATGTTCTCACCTTCTTAAGGGAATATAATAAATGGTGTTAATTTTTTTATTGTTTGTAAAAACAAAAATAAAATAGTTCTGATAAGGATGAAAAAAGAAAGGTTTTATTTGTTGTCAAATGAGATTTTTTTATTGCTTAACAAGTGCACACTTGTTAATGTTCAAGAGGCATATAAACTTCCTCTGTCATTCAAAAGTAGAGATTCCTGTGAAACCTTTTGTAAGCCAAAATGTCATAAAATGAAGAAGCAATTACCATTAATTTAAATAAAAAACATTTTGAGTTTTTCCAGACCCCAAAAATAACCTCCAGAAACATACCAAATATGCTTAATTGCATCCAGTTTTATGCTGAGTGTAACACCCTTTGGAGCTCTTAGGCTTTTATGATGCCGGAGGACACATCGTGCTAATGTTGTGAACAAAATAAATTGAGATAGAGGACAGATGGCTTGCCCCATTTCTGATCTTTTATCGTAAATTGATCTCTTTTTTATGAAATATAAATAGACATGTATTGAAGATTTATTTGAATAGCAGTTTGTACATTTTAAGGATTTTAGTTGTTTTAATTTCTGCAATGTATTTTAAGCTCACTAGATCTAGTCAATAGTCATTGAAATGACATTGAAATGGGAATACTTCCCAGTATTCCAAAATTAAGGTATAAGAATATCTTCTAAGCATTCAGAAATATCTTAAACTTTATTCTGTTTATTACCTTTGAGGACATTATTTTATTTCTAGTATTAATGTACAATTTGTTAAAAAAATCATTGACTAGATACCCACAGATTTATAAAGAGATTATTTTTTAAAGCTTTGATCTACTTGAAGTTTTGAGTCAATGTGAAGCTATGTTCTAGAAAGTAAGTTTTACATTCTTTATTTTTTTCAGATCAGATTTGCCACAGTAATAATAAGCTAAATTGAAATTTGAAACTTTGACATAAAGCAGGAATTGGAATGTTACTAACAGCTGTGTCATAAAAAAGATTGACTAGAATTTGATTGTGTGTCTAAAGCATTATCTTCTCACAAGCCTCCTTTATTAGCTTACTGAATTTAAGGTCTAATTCTGCTCTGCTTAATCTCACTTCAATACATGAATTAAATAGATATTAGGCTGGTCACATTTACCTTGTATAAGGTTCTATTTTGTTTAAATGTATTTTTTTCAAATCATAATTCCTTTTCATTTAACTCTTTTTCCTGGTTAATAGCATCCAGATTCGTTTCAGATCTTGACCTGTTGCCATTTCTAACGCTACACATCTAACTAGGTTCCCTAGTCTTGACTGTTGAACTTTTTGCTTAAGTTCAGCATAATTCTTCTTTTCAGTATCTTCTTCACCCCCCCTTTTTTTTTCACTTGTTAGTTATTTATCTGTAAATGGTCATCTACAAGGTGGGAATAATTATACAGGCCACATTTTGGGCACAACATTCTTTCAGTGCCTAATTTTATTTGGATCATGAAGTAAATTTTAAGTCACTAATGTGTCCTGGATAGAACCTCTCTCTATTCTCACATATTTGTAACACTTTTCTATAGGAAATGGTGCAGAAAGTCAGATTTCTGGGTAAGCAACATAAATGGAAGAAGTTTCAAATTCTTAGAAGAGCTAACTGGTGAGAGAGACGAACATAATGAATCGAAGGATGGATATTTATCTAAATTTTACCAGCTTTGATGGAGTCATATGCTAATAGGAATTCTTCATGTAAATAGCATATAAGTACATATGACTGATAAAATCCACTGTGTCAGTCTGTCTCCCAGGGCTCCAGAGCTAGTGTGTCCATTTCTTCCAGCTGGAAAGGACTGTGGATAATGAGGCTTTGGTGAAAATGAAGTAGTTATAGCAAGTTAATATTCATTTAATGCTTACATAGTGCTGGGCACTGTACAAAGGGCTTTATAAACCTTATTGGGTTAATTCTCACCTCTACATGCTACCCACTATTGTAAGTACTGATATTTTCTCCATTTCACATGTGAAGAAACTGAGGCTTTCAGAGGTTAAGTAACTTGCCAAGGATTGTATAACTAGAAATGCACAGAGTGTGGACTTGAATTGGGGTCTTTCTAACTTCAAAGACTGTTCTCTTCATCTCTCAGTTTACTGGACTATAGCAGTACTTCCTGATCTTTTCCAGGTCGTGTTGTACATAGAAAATGTTAGAATGCTGGGATAGCTTAGTGATTGAGCGCTTGCCTTGCAATGGTGAGGTCCAGGGCTTGATTCTCATCCCTGGCTCCTGAAACCTATATGCTGAACTGCGGTGCAACAGGTAACCTCCAGGATGGCTCCGTGGCAAAGGTTCTCCCCTCCTATGCGGAAGGCCCCTGGTTTGGTTCCCACCCCATGCAGCCCCACATTCACCTGTGTAGAATGAAACCATGTCACAACTAATGATGTACAACTATACGTGGCTGCTCTGGGCCCTCCCCACTTCTCTCTGTCTCTCTCTCTCTCACCATCTCTCAAACAATGAAATAAATCTTAAAAAAAAATGTTAGTGTGTTTTTTATAGCACAGTGGGCAAAATGGCTAAGGCTGTGGACAGCTGGAAGTATCTGACCTGGGAGATCTGGGCCTCCTAGCTCTCCCCCCTGTACCTTGTCATACTGTTCAGTCATTTGTGTCAGTCACACCTACTGGGAAGCTCTGTACACTCCAGTGTCTTCCTAGAAAATGGGGGATGAGAGGCAAATGTCCTTTTTCATAATGTCAGTGTTGTTGAAAAACAGGTTCTTGGTATTAAAAGAAAAGAAGATAGGACCCTCCCAATCCAGTGGGAGAGGCCAGGCCAGGAAAAGAGCAACTTTGCTGAACAACAAAGAGCCTTAGGAATTTATTACTTCTGAAATTAGGGCATGAAATATTCAAGTTATAGGAGTCTGACTGCTGACCACTCCTTCCTGTCAGGAGGAGGGATTTTTTGTCCTTATTTGGCTCTAGTAGGAAATGTCATGCTGAAACAGAGGGTGGGGATTTTCCCAGCCCATAATGCTAATAATATTATGATCTGTTATAATTAGCTAAAGATCACCTTGAGGGGCAAGATGGTGTTCTGGATCTGTTCTTGGCCACGGAGATCTAATTGTTGCTGGTCTGGTAGCTGCACTTTTTCTTAATGATGATGTCATCTCCTTCCTTTGAATCCCTGCACTTCCTCCTTTCCCTCCTTCCTTCTCCTCTCCTGCTGCTGGTTCCCACTACATTATTCTTTCTGCCTAAGGTAATAGGAGTGCCTCCAGCTCCCCTTGTCATCACAGGCCAGGTAGCAGGAGTTAGGATTGGTGGTATATTCTCAGTTCTGTTATGTCCTCCCATCCCCTTTTTTTCTACCTGCTATAGTAACAACAACACATAATTGGTGCTTGAGTTTTGTTCATTCAGAAATATTTATTGAGTATTTACTATGTGCAGTGCTATGTGCTTTGATAGTTAAAATGATTCAGCCAGCCAGAGGAAGTTATACTTGTTTCTCCGGGCTGAATGTTTGTCTTCCCAACCCTCCCCAGTTCATTTGTTGAAATCCTAACCTCCAAGGTAATGGTATTAGGAGGTGGGGCCTTTGGGAGGTGATTAGATTTATGGGATTATGTTATGAAAGAGGCCCAAGAGAGAGCCTTTGTTACTCTGCCATGTGAAGACACAAGAAGACTCCCATCTATGAACCAGGAAGTAGTCCCTTACCAGACACCGAATCTACTGGTGCCTTGATCTTAGACTTATCAGCCGCCAAGCCTTTTTTTTTTAAAAGGCTTTTTTAAAGATTTATTTTTTATTGTTTTTGAGAGAGAAAGAGAGATACAGAAACAGAGACAGAGAGAAGGGGGAGGGCCCAGAGCAGTCTCCATAGTTGCACATCATTGGTTTTTCCACATAGTTTCATTCCACAGGTGGGCGCGGGGCTGCACAGGGCGGGAACTGGGGCAGGGTCTCATCCGGGTGAGAACTGAACTGGGGGCACTCCCAGTTCAGCATATGGGTCCACATGGGCTGGGGCCAGGATTCTTCGATCCTCGGTCCCCGAGTCTGTAAAGTGAGCGCTTAACCCACTGAGCCATCCTGGCTTCCTGTAGCCTCCAAGACTTTGAGAAATAATTCTCTGTTGTTAATAAGCTATCCACTCTGTGACATTTTGTTAAAGCATCTCAAATGGACTTAGACATTTGTACTTAAATTACTTTAATATGGCATGTGAAGTGTCATAACGTAGTGGCATGAACAAAGTGCACCCAACAGGAAGTGCACTGTGTGTGGTTAGTTTAACTAGGAAGTATACTGAATATTTCACTAACAAGTAACATCTTATCCAAGCCTTGAAAGATTAATAAACTTTAACCAGAACAGGTCAAGAGGCTGGTGATAAAGACAGCCATACAGATAGAGTTGATAGCATCAGGAAAGACTTAGAGGTTAGAATGCTTATAGCTATGTTTGCATGTTGAAAAGAAAGGAAAGGAGGAAGGGACTAATGAGAGAAAAAAAGAAGAACCCTTTCTTTCTGCATTATTCCTTCTAGTCTCTAACTTATTTCTTTCTTCCTTTACAGCCAAATTTCTGAAATCAGGTGTCTATACTTGCTGTTTGGCTTTCTTATCTGTTACTGTAGTCTGATTTTCACCACATCATGTTTTTGGAATTGATTTCACTGAGATCATCAAAGATACCCTGTAACTGAATCTACTGGACACTATCTTACAAGGTCTTGCAACTACTTATAATATTGTTGCCTACTTCTCATTTCTTAAAACACTCTTTCCTTAGTTTCCCTGACATCATGGTCTCTTGGTATGTTTTCTATCTAGTCATTCCTCCTCCTTTTTGTTCTTCCTTACTGAACCGTCCCTTAAATGTTCATATAGTTAATATTATTTTCTGTGACCTCAGCTCTTACTCTTTATTCTCTCTTTGGATAATTTTACACATTGCTATGGCTTCAATTTCCATTTATAAATGATGCCCCAATAATCTGTATCTGTGGCTCAGATCGTTCTTGAACTTCAGATCTATATACTAAACAGCTCACTTAATTGTTTCACTGTCCCTCAGAATAAATTCTTCCAAAGTTAAACTTATTACCTCTGCCTCAGCCCTTCTCTTCACCCCTTCTTCTTCAAACTGAGTGTTCATTTCAGTGAAGAAATGCCACTAGGTCGCAGGTGAAAATTTGGCCACATCCCAAACTTCTCCTTTTCAATTACTTGGATGCTCAGTTACCAAGACTCATATATTTTACCTCCTTACTCTATCTCAAATCCCTGAGCCTCTCTCCATCCCCATTATTGATGCTCTCCTCTAAATCAAGGCCTTCATTGTCCTAGTTACCACAACCACCTTCTTGTAGGTCTCCACCCATCCACTATCTCTCCTTTCCAGCTTATTTCCCAACTATAACCAGAGAGTGTTCCAATCCTGTGCTTCCAGGTTAAAGCCGTTCACAGATAAACTCTTTTAAGTAGTTTGCAAGGCCTTTGTGAAGGTCGGGCTCATGAAGGGGAGCAGGCGTGCAGGACTCGAAGGCTGTTGCTTGGACTTGAATACCACGTACTAACTTGTGTGATTGTGGACATGTTACTCATCTTCCCTTTGCCTCAGTTCTTTGCTCTGTTAAAATGGGGCCAATAATAAGGCCTAGAACTATTGCTATTCTTGAATGACTTGTTAGAACAGTGCCTGGTTCATAGTGATTAGTCAATAAATGTTAACTCTTATTATTAAAATTGTTACCTTACCCAATACATTGTTTAAACAAAATCTAATCTTATGGCATCACTTAACATGATCATTCACTTGTTAAAGCACAAGAATTTCTGTGATTTCAGCACATGTGGGATCATGTGGTAATCCGTGTTCCTTGTAGACACATTCTAGCAAAACGTAAGTAGTTATGTGCTGACCAAATGAGACAGTAGACAGCCGAACACCATAGAGTTCAAAAGAGAAAGAAGATACTTTGTGAAAATTTGATCTGTTCTTTAAAAGGACAGTCAAGGCAATGGCAGTTGTAGAAGCTAATATTTATTGAGTCCTTACTATGTGCTAGCCACTGTGTGAAATATTTGTAGCCTTATTTTACAGATGAGGAAACTGAGGCTGAAAAAACTAGGCATCCTTATCAAATGTAAAGCTAGAATTCAAAATGTTTTTTCTTATCTGTTGCATGTCTTTGAAAGCAATGTTCTCTCTGTCTCTGTCTCTCTGTCTCTCTGTGTGTGTTTAAAAAGAATGTAATGTTATTTTAAATGTATATAAAATATAGTGTATATGTGCAAATTTTCTCTTTTATTCTGCAAGTAAATTATGGTCTCAGTATGTAGAAAGATACCAAGCATCGCCTTGTAACATGAATGATTTTGGGAGAATATGGTAGTGAGTGTTCAATTGCAAAAAAAAAAAGAAAGTTTTTGCAGGTTGTATTACTTCAGGCTCTTTAACAGAGAGAGACCTCCTGATTTATGTTTAGAGGAGCTTGTGTTAAATATGTCTGTCTCTTTGGTGGCCTTTGTAATTTTGCAAATGTAGAAAAGCACTAATATCCTACTGACAATTTAGAAGTTCTGTTGAGGCTTGATTTAATCCGACTCGCTAGGCTTAGTACATTTCATTGAAAGGAGAGCATTTGGAATAGAACTTTTGTTTGAAGATTTGGGATGTTTACATTGGGTTTGAATTTTATTTGTGACAGACTTTAAATGGTGTTACATCAAGTACTACATTTTCAAACACCAAACAAACTAGATTTTCTTGTGAGGATAGATTGGCTTTAGTTACCACATATGTGGTAATACCTTTCTTTCTTTCATTTCATTGGAAAAGATTATCTGACAATTATTGTCATTTATCCCAAATTTAATTTGGTATTAGGCATACCTATTGCACAGTTTACTTTTTGTTCTTTCTTTTAAAAAATCTTTAAAAGTAAATTTTGTTGCCTTCTTTTTTCTGATAACTTGCCCTAGCAGGCCAAAACTGCAAAAAATTTTCAGTTTTGTATAGTCTTTGTGTGATACTTTTGTAGAAACTATACAGAATGTATAGTCTTTTGATAGATTTTTAACTATGTTTTTAACTGTCAAGATGTAGACAACACAATTCACAAGTTAATTGAGCTCTTATAAAGGGGCTATGACTTGTGCTTCTTACTAATACCTGATAAAAGAAGGCTTTTTTGCTTTGATGATTTTCCTTACAGGCATATTAATTTGTATTAATTAGTATTCTGGTGATTTCTGAATATTTTTCTTGTAATAACATCTTGGAAATTAAGTGTTGGGGATTGGTATCTTTTCTCCAATATTTTTTAAAGATTTATTTTTATTGTTTTTGACAGAGAGAGAGACAGAGAGAACGGTGAGGGCCCAGAGCAGTCTCCATAGTTGACAGCATTAGTTTTCCATATAGTTTAACTTCACAGGTGGGCACGGGGCTGCGCAGGGCAGGCACTGGGCTGGGAGCCTCTTGCATAGGCGCCAGCAAGAACTGAACTGGGGGCACATCCCAGTTCAACATGTGGGTCTGCCTGGGCCAGAGCCGGGATTCGATCCTTGGTCTCCGGGGCTGTAAAGCTAGTGCTTAACCTGCTGAGCCATCCCAGCTTCCCCTTTTCTCCAATATTTATATCTATATCAGTAATTTCAGATCACCCATATTGATATTTTAGTTTGAATTAGGAATGGGAAAAAATGTGGTCTTAAACTCTTTTATTTTATTTTGTTTTACTGTCTTTTGAACAGAGTTAGCAATTTTGTAGTGGAATGAGCATGAGCTTCAGAATTGGACTGATCTAGATTAAAATTCTACTTTCACCACTACTAGTTGTGTAACCTTGAACAATGTATTTAGTCTCTTGGTGTCTATTTCTTCATTCATAAAATGCCCCTAATTTCTCCTTGCTGATTATGGTGAGGATTAGTGACAATGCTGGGAAGGCCAGTTTCAATGCTTGGCGCAGTGCAGACCCAGTAAAATGGGGGATTGTGCCACACATGTTAAGACAGATGTTTTATCTCAGTTGTGAGAAAATGTCTGTTAGATCTGTGGTAGTCATTAGTGCTAATCATCTCATATTTCCAGATTGCTCCCCACATCCTTGGGTCACATGATAGGCATGTGCTTCACTGACCCTTGAAGCTAACTAAATTAACCATGTGACTGAGGCCAAAGGAATGTGAATGAGTGTGATGTATATTACTTTCATAAAGGCCAATGTATCCGTTGCTGTGTCCCCTACTCCTGTCTTGCTGACTTGAGGAAATATGTATCAGGATGGAGCATTCATTAGCCTGGGTTCTTGAGTGACTGCAGTGAGCAGATTCCTCCTGCTGAACTTGCAGTATGAGCTAAAAACAGATTTTGATTTTATTCCACAGAGATTTGGGGCTTGTTCTTTACTGCTACAAAATTATATGCTGAGTTATACAGAACTATTCAATTGTTTGCAACATTAAAGTAAATGTTTTGTTGTAAATGAAGATTTTACCTTTGGAAATGAAAAAATTGCTTATGACAGTTCTTTAACTCAGAATCAATCTTGAGTACCCTGGAATGTATTTAGTGAGAATGTGGTGCTTACAAGGTTATGTTGGAATCTAGAAGTTAAATTCTTAAGGAGTTATATTTATGAAGTAACCTTGTGGGTCGGGCATTGTTAGGCAGCAAAGCCTCTGGGTTTCATTTAGTATAGAGCGCCCCAGGCCTGATAATAGCAAAAGTAGCTATAACTCCACTGAACACCACAGGTCCTGAGAGAAAGATAAAAGAAGATTGAGAAGTATAGTTTAAGATTACTGGTATTTAATAACAGGCAGCTTGTTTTTGCCACTTACATGGCTACTATGTATTATGATTGCCCAGCCCAGCATCTGCTTTGTGTGCTTTTGGGGTTGGAGAGAAAGCAGCTCAGCTAATGGAAGCAGTTTGCCTACAGTTACGAAAATGTGCACCACTTGCTAGCTGCTTAATCTTGACCAAGTTCTTTATTCTTTTAGGTTTTATCTTGTCACCCATAAAATGGGCAGGATAATGTATACTGATGATGTCAAGATATGAAATAACATATTGGGATAGCATATTAAACCGTGACTACAATTTACAAGGTGCTAAAAAATAACAAGAGTTCCTATCCCCTCTTGTTAACTGCATTTCCTGGGTGATTTGGTGTGATGTATTATCAAGACCTACCTTTTTTCACATGATTTCAGAAAGGAATGACACTGTTCCTTTTCTTGTGAATAGTATTCTTTATAAAGTCTTTTTGTTTTCCTTAATATGATGTAAAACTCACAAGACTGAGTTTCTTGCATGGCATTGAGCTTTTTTATTTTTATTCTAAAGGTTTATCAAAGAAACATATCATGATGTATGTCCTCAATAAATAGTAGATTAGATTGAGTTTCTTCTTTAGTTGTTCAGTATAATTATCATGTTCATATTTATGCATATAAACTCTGCATATTTAATATTATAAAGATTATTTCTTGCACATAGTGATTTATCTGTATGAATAGGTATTAGATTGGAAATTTTCTAATGAATTAAGTTGTCAGAATGTTACCAGGTTCAGGTGCTGCTTGCCACCTCAAAAAATTGAGAGATAAAGTTGGTGGAAAGAAAAGTGGAGTTCTTCAAAATGCTGGCCTTCTGGGAATCCATGGACCACTTGTCTCAAAGACCATCATCCTGATTCTAGGCGAGTAGTGGGGAGATCACTTCCTGGGGCTTGGTAGGCTCTGAGGTAATGTTATCTTGGAGTAAGATGGATTCCAGCACTCAGAAGTAACTGCATTAAGAAGGAATGCAGGGGAATCCGGGATGGCTCAGTGGGTTAAGTGCTTACTTTGCAGCGCCGGGGACCGAGGATCAAATCCCGGCCCCGGCCCGTGCGGACCCATGTGCTGAACTGGGGAGTGCCCCCAGTTCAGTTCTCTCTCAGTCTCTGTATCTCTCTCTCTCTCTCTCTCTCTCTCTGTCAAAAACAATTAAAAAAAAACAATTAAAAAAAAAAAAAGAAGGAATGCATAGCCTTAAGAAAGGGAACACAGCAGAATCATTAAACTAAGAGAAAATAAAACCTATAAAATGATTCACACTATAAACTAAGAGGATTAACAAAGCAGGAGCAAAGTGAATTAATATACATTATTGATTTCTTGAGTTTCAGTCTTAAAAGAAGGCTGTTTGACTAATGCTCATCTGATAATTAAAAGTTGTTGATGAAGCAGATTTGTCACATCAAATCCTGTTTCGTCCATTGTCTCGAATTTGAAAAATTCAAATGTCTTACAGTTGAAATATTTCTTGTGCGGGTTCATTGAATATTGTTGCCATGTGAGGGAAGAGGCAATAAACAGCTGAACTTGCAGCACAGCTTTAAAAAATCCCACAATTGCAAATATATTCTAATCCATATAAAAAGACTTTGTATATGCTATTGATTCTATGAAAGTGACAAAATGTATAAATTTATAAATACATAGTTGAGGCATCTTTGGTGACAAATGTCGATGTAAAAAAAGTTTAAAATAAACTCTAGCTTACACTTAGAAATAGGGGAAGCTGGGATGGCTCAGTGGGTTAAGCGCTCACTTTGCAGCACCGGGGACCAGGGATCGAATCCCGGCCCCGGCCCTGGCCCATGTGGACCCATATGCTGAACCTGGGAGCTCCCCCAGTTCAGTTCTCTCTCTGTCTCTGTCTCTGTATCTCTCTCTCTCTCTCTCTGTCCAAAATAAATAAATAAATAAATAAATAAATAAAATATATTTTAAAAAAAAGAACTGAACTGGGGGCCACACCCCAGTTCAGCATATAAAAAAAAGAAATAGTCTTGGTTTATGTTGTACTAGCCATATATTATTTTTCATGAATTTCATGCCGTAAGATTTGGATTTCATACTCTGAATGAGTGAAACAGTCATATGAGAATGTTGAGTTCTTGGGTAATTAATGCTGTCTTTGACAGTGAATTATCTGGAATTTTGATCCATTTGAAATAACAGTATAAAAACGAATTATCATGTTATTGTTTTAATGATTTATTTTGTATATGAAGATTTTGTATAATAGACTAATGAGTAAGAGTGATATAAAGAGTGCCAACATTTAAGAAATTTATAATAGAAAATATATACTCTTCCAGAATGGACAAATATGAGAGTTGATGAGATACTTGTTTTATAAATCAATCAGTAATGTTTAGATAACTTTAAAGTTTACTGCATGTATATGAAAAGTTTTCATATTGCTGCTCATGGCTTCTGTTAATAATGTAATGAGGGAAGAAAAGAAAATGGTTTGTTTTTCATATTTTAACTAGAATAATTTAAAGACAGCATATGTTTAATTTTTATTATTTTTTAACTATATTTTTTTCTTAAAATTTATATATTTTTTGTCTTTAACATATTGGACTTCTATTTATTTAGACTTTATTTAATGTATTCATTAATAGTGTCATTTCTGGATTCAAATTCAAGTTAAATTTTATGTTCCTCAATTTAGTAATGCAAAGCATTTTTCTACCGATTATATCTCAATATAATAAATATATATTTTTTTAAGTTTTATTTATTTATTTTATTAATTTTTTTGACAGAGAGAGAGAGATACAGAGACAGAGACAGAGAGAGAACTGAACTGGGGGA
>PVKE010025738.1:0-22824 GCA_004027555.1 Craseonycteris thonglongyai | reverse complement strand
GAAATTATCTTTTTGTCTTCAGTGCATAGTTATTTCTATTTTACTTTTTGACAGATAGAGAGAGAGACAGAGACAGAGACAGTTAGAGAACCAAACTGTGGGAACTCCCCAGTTCAGCACGTGGGTCCTGCCTGGGCCGGAGCCGGGATTCGATCCCCGGTCCTCATGGCCTCAAAGCGAGCGCTCAACCCGCTGAGCCATCCCGGCTTTCCCCTATTTTTAACATTTTGAAGAATTGTCAAATGTTTTCAAAGTGGCTATCTTACAATCCCACTAGGAATGTCTGATGGTTCCAAATTCTCTACAGCTTTGCCAACACTTGTATTCTCTTTTTTATTTTTATTATGGCAGTCCTAGCGCCTGTGAAATGGTTAGTTTTTGTTTGTTTATTTAATTTTTATTTATTTATTTTTATTTTTGACAGAGAGAGAGAGATACAGAGACAGAGAGAGAACTGAACTAGGGGAGCTCCCAATTCAGCACATGGTTCCGCACGGGCTGGGGCTGGGACTCGATCCCCGGTCCCCGGCGCTGCAAAGTGAGCGCTTAATCCACTGAGCCATCCCGGCTTCCCCAGAAATGGTTAGTTTTAATTTGCATTTCCCTGTTACGACATTGAGCTTCTTTTCATGTGCTTATTGGCCATTTATATATCTTTTATAGTAGAGGTGTTCAATTTTTTGGCTTCCCTGGGTCACATTGGAAGAATTATCTTGGGCCACACATAAAATACACTAACAGTTATGATAGCTGATGAGCTTTAAAAAAAATCACAAAAAGATCTCATAATGTTTTAAGAAAGTCTACAAATTTACATTAGGCTGCATTCAAAGCCATCCTGGACAGCATATGGCTCACAGGCTGCAGGTTGGACAAGCTTGATCTATAGAGGAATGTCTTTTGAGATCCTTTGCCCTTTTTCAGTTAGGTTATGAAGTTGTAAGAGTCTTTATATATTCTGGATACAAATCTCTTACTATATATATAATATGCAAGTGATTTTCCCATTCTGTGAATTGTCTTTTTACTTTATTGATAATACGACTTGTAGCGCAGTTTCTTCCTTTTTTTTTTATGAAGTCCTTTTTATCTATTCTTTTTTCTTTTCTTTTAGAATGCAAAAGTTTATTAACTAGTTTTAACAAGAAAATAAGTGGATACAACTAGAAACATGGACAGCATCTCCCCCAGCAGCAGGCAGGGTGGGGAAGGCAGGCAGGAGGGGTAGGCCTACAGTATTCCCCTATCTGCCTCAGTAGAAGTGGGACCCAGAGAAAGGGCCAAGTTCATTCTATCCAGCTGTGGGCCCTCTGACTATCTCACCCAGGGAAGACCAGGACAGCAGCTGAGGGCAGGAGGCTGAGCCGTCAAGGACCAGGCCTGGATGGAGGTGGATAGGAGTCCAGGATGTGACCCCTCTACACTAACATCACCAGGGGGGCGTCATGGGCTGAGGATTCTGTAGATATGACATCACCACAGCAGAGATGGACAGCATGAAGCTACTCATCATTTGCTTAGTGTCCTCAGAGCTCCAGGAGTTGGCGAAGCTGATGAAGGAGCAGTAGACAGCGACCCAAGCACACCACTTCAAGTTGAGCATGAGACCGCTCATGCTGAAGATCATACTGAGCAGGTTAATGTAGTCAGTCTGACGTCAGGTCATCCAAGGTTGGGTTGCACTCACTTGGCTGGAGCGTGTACCTCAGCACTTTGTCTGGCCCCCGGGGGTCTGACATACTGTTCGTGGACATGGCTAGTCAGAGGTCGTACCTCTTCCCTATTTTTTTTTTCTTTCTTTCGTTGCTTGTATTTTTGATGTGTATCGAAGAAAACATTATGTAACCCAAGGTTACAACAATTTATTTGTATGCTTTTTTCTTAAGAGTTTTATAATTTTAGCTCTTACATACAGGTCAATAATTCATTTTAACTTTTGCATACAGTATGTGATAAAAATCAAACTTCATTCTTTTTCATATAATTTCAATTGTCCCATTACCATTTGTTGAAAAGACTATTGTTTCCCTCCATTAAATTGTAATGGTACCAATATTTTGAAAATAATTTGGCCACAAAAATAAGAGTTTATTTCTGGACTCTCAATTCTGTTTCACTGATCTATATCTCTCTTTATGCTAGTATTGTATTATCTTGATTCCTGTAGTATTGTAACCAGTTTTGAAATTGGGAAGTGTTAGTCCTCTTGCTTTATTCTTCTTTTTCAAGGTTGTTTTGGTTTTCTAAGTCACTTGCATTTCTATATTAATTTTATATAATCTTGTCAATTTGCATAAAGAAGCCAATTTGGGGTAGTATTGCCATTTTAATAATGTTGTTGGGGAAGCCAGGATGGCCCAGTGGGTTAAGTGCTCACTTTGCAGCGCCGGGGACCGGGAATCGAATCCCGGCCCTGGCCCATGCAGAACCATATGCTGAACTGGGAACTCCCCCAGTTCAGTTCTCTCCCTGTCTCTGTATCTCTCTCTCTCTGTCAAAATAAAAATAAATAAAAATATATTAACAATGTTGTCTTCTAATCCATGAATACAAGATGTTTCCACGTATTTAGGTCTTCTTTAATTTCTATTGACAATGTCTTGTAAAGTACAAATTTTGTACTTTTGATAAATTTATTCCTAAGTATTTTATCCTCTCTTGGTGATATCATTTCTTGTGTAATTTCATTTGATGGAATTTTCTTATATCACTTTCACTGCTCATTGTTAATATGAAAATTTAAATGATTACTGTATATTGATCTTGTATCCTGAAATCTTGATAAACTCATTTTATTAGTTTTAATAGTTTTAAGTAGATTTCTTAGGATTTCCTGTATCCAAGATCATGTCATCTGTGAATGTAGATAGTTTTACTTCTTTATCATCTGGATGCCTTTTATTTCTTTTTTTTTGCCTAATTTCCCAGGCTAGAACCTCCAGTATAATGTTGAATAGACGAGGTAAGGAGGGCATTTTTTGTCTTGTTATGGACAAGAAAGAGAAAAAGCATTCAGTCTTTCACCATGTTAGCTTGGGTTTTTTGTAGATGCTCTTTATCAGCTTAAATTCTTTTCTATTCCTAGTTTATAGTTATTGTTGTTGTTGTTTTTGTTTGTTTTTGTTTTTATTTTAATATTTATTTATTTATTTATGTAGACAGAGAGAGACAGAGACAGAGAGAGAACTGAACTGGGGGAGCTCCCAGTTCAGCATATGGTTCCGCATGGTCCGGGACCGGGATTCGATCCTTGGTCCCCGGCGCTGCAAAGTGAGCGCTTAACCCACTGAGCCATCCCGGCTTCCCCTGTTGTTGTTTTTAATCATGAAATGGTGTTGGATTTTGTCAAATGTTTTTTCTTCATATATCAAGATAACCATTGATTTTAGTTCTTTATGCTATTGATATGATGTATTTCATTAATTGATTTTCAGGTATTAAATCAATCCTGTACTCCTGGGAAAAGTCCACTTGATTATGCTATAAAACTAATTTTATATATTGTTGGATTCAGTTTTCCAGTATTTTCTTGGGAATTTTCATCTAAATTCATAAAGAATATTGATCTACCATGTTCTGTTCTTCTAATGTCTTTGTGTGGTTTGGGTATCAGGGTAATACTGGTGTCATCTAATACACAGAGAAGTGTTCTCTTCTATTTTGGGGAAATTTTGTGAAAAGTTTATATCAATTCACCTTTAAACATTTGGAAGAATTCATTACTGAACTCTTCTTTTTATGAAAGTTTTAAGATTACTAACTCAATCTCTTTACTTGTTTTAGATATATTCAGATTTTCTATTTTTCCTTAATGAGTTTCAGTACTTTGTGTATTTCTGGGAATTTGATTTCTGCCAAAGTTATTTAATTTTGAAATTTAGTTGCTAATAACATACCATTATAATCCTTTTATTTTCTATAAAGATGGTAGTGATGTCTCTCTTTCATTTGTTGTTTTAGTACTTTATTATCTAAGTATTAATGAAATAACATCAAAAGAAGGATATTTAGAATTCATGTTCTCAACATTCCTCTTGAGAAGAGTTAGATAATAAACAGATATATTACTTTGATTTGGAAGACAAGAAAATTAAGACCTGGCTAAATTGTATGGAATGTAAATTATATCTCAATAAATATATTTTTAAAAAAGAAAAGCAGGGGAATCCAGGATGGCTCAGCAGGTTAAGTGCTTAGTTTGCAGGCCCAGGAACTGAGGATCAAATCCTGGTCCCAGCATGTGTAGACCCACACGCTGAACTGGGGTGTGCTTCCCATGTGGGAGGCCCCCAGATTGGTTCTTGCACCCCTGTTCAGCTGCTGGCTTGAGGGGCATGCCTCCCATGCAGGAGGCCTCCAGCCCAGTTCTGACTCTGCACAGCCGTGGAACAAATCCACGTAGAAAACCGACGACATACAACTATGGCAACTGGTCTGGGCCCTCTCCCCTCTCCCTGTCTCAGTCAAAAACAAACAAATTAAAAAAAAAAAAAAAAAGAAAAGAGAAGAAAACTAAGACTACAAAAAGTTCTAAAATATCTTATTCTAGTGGTTTAAATCATTTTTCATTTGGAAATTAAGGTAGATATATATATTTTTTGCCTTCAACATCTACTTTAATTTAAATTTATCTGAGTGATTCCAGGGATACAAGACTGGTTTGATATTCAAAATACAATCAATGTAATTTATCATACTAACAAGCTAAAGAAGAAAACTACATTATCTTATTTACTGATACAGAAAAAGCACCTAACAAACATTCAATACCCATTCATAACAAAGATTCTCAGAAATACAGGAACAGAAGAAACTTCCCCAACATGATAAAAAAAGAATCTAAAAAATCCTACAGAAAATGGTATACTTAATGGTGAAAGACTGAATGTTTTATCCTCTAAGATTGGAAGAAGGCAAGAATATGTCTATTTTGCCCCCTCTTATTCAACATAGCACTACAGTACTAATCAGTGCAGAAAAGGCAAAAAGTCTGGGGAACAAAAAAGAAATAAAACTGTGCTTATTTGTACTTTCGGATAACATAATTATCTACATAAAAAATTCCAAGGAATCTGTAGAGAAATTCCTACCACTAACTGAGTTTGACAAGGTCTGAGGATATAAGATAAACACTAATAAATCAATTGTACTTCTATATGTTGGCAATGAACACACTGATGGCAAAATTAAAACTAGAATACCAATTATAGTGGGTCAAAAAAATGATACTTTGCATTTTGTAAAGGGTGTCCCAAAATTCACGCAAGATTTGAATTTTGCGTCATTTGTGTGGTAAAGTGTTGCCAACAACAAAAAAAAGACAGCGTGATAGCTGACAGTTCAGGGTTATTAAAAATGGAATGCTAGGGAAGCCGGAATGGCTCAGTGGGTTAAGTGCCCACTTTGCAGCGCTGGGGACCGGGGATCAAATCCCGGCCCCGGCCCCGGCCCGTGCGGACCCATATGCAAAACTGGGGAGTGCCCCCAGTTCAGTTCTCTCTCTGTCTCGGTCTCTGTATCTCTCTCTCTGTCAAAAACAAATAAATAAAATAAAATAAATAATAAAAAATGAAGCGAGACAGTTGTGGGGGGAGGTGGGAGTGGGCACTAGATATAAGGTGATGGAAGGGGAACTGATACTGAGTGATGGGCACATAATACGATGCATGAATGATGTGAGGTGGACTTGTACATCTGTAAACTGTCTAATTGTTACCAACCAATGTAACCTCATCAAATTTAACAATAAATTAAAAAAAAAAAAATCATATCATGTGCAAAGAAAAAAAAAAAAAAAATGGAGCGCTACATGAAAGAATGTGTTTTCATTGTTGAGCAATAAAAATTTACAATTTTTAATTATAAACCTGTGTCTTCTATCAAAATTACTTCTTGCGTGAATTTTGGGACACCCTTTACATGTAAATCTAACAAAATATGTATAAAACTTATATGCTAAAACCTACACAAAGCTAATAAAATAAATCAAAGAAGATATCAATAAGCCATACTGTGTTCATGAATTGGAAGTTTCAACATAGCAAAGATGTCACTTCTTCCTAAATTGCTATACAGGTTTCATGGAATTCTTATCAAAATCCCAGCAGAATTTGTTGAAGAAACAGATTATTCTAAAACTTATATGGAAAGGCAAAGAGACTAGAATAGCTAAGACAATTCTGAAAAAGCAGAAAAATTGGATGGAATTCATCTATCTGTTTAAAGATTTATTATTAGCTATGATAATCAAGACTGTGTTGGTTAGTTTTGATGGAGAGACAAACATAGATCAATGTAAAAGAATAGAAAACCAAGAAACAGACCTACTCAAATATATCCAACTGATTTTTCACAAAGATTCATTTCTCAAAATCAGTTCAATGGAGGAGACATAGCTTTTTCAACAAATAATACTAGAGGAAATGGACACCCATAGGCCAAATATATTCTTCAATCTAAACCTCATACGCTATGGAGAAATTAACTCAAAATGAATCCTGGAACTAAATGTAACACACGCAACTATAAAATTTCTGGAATAAAATCTAGCAAAAAGCATTGGGATCTAGAACTATGCAAAGAATTCTAGACTTAAAACTTCAAAAGTGCAACCCATAAAAGGAAAATTGGCAAGTTGCACTTCATCAAAATTTAAAACTTTTGCTCTGAGAATGACCCTGATAAGAGGATAAAAACACAGGTTACATAGTGGGAGAAAATATTTGCAAACCACATATCTGATAAAGAACTAGTATTTCGAATATGTAAAGAATTCTCAGTACTTAACATTAAAAAAACAAACAATCCAAGGAGAAGATGGAAAAAGACGTCAAGAGACATTTCACTGAAGATACATAGATACAAATAAGCACACAAAGATGTTCAACTTCATTAGTCATTACAGAAATGCAACTAGACAATGATATAGCGCTATACACATACGAATGGATAAAATAAAAAATAGTGACACCACCAAATGCTGAAAAGGAAACAGAAAAACTGGAACACATACATTGTTGGTGGAAATGAATAATGGTATAGACACTTGGGAAAACAGTTTGGCAAGTCCCTAAAAATTTATCATGCAACTACTATATGATCCCAAAATTGTATTCCTGGGCACTTATAGGGAAATGAAGATTTATTAATATGTTCACACAAAAACCTGTACACAGATGTTTACAATAGCTTAATTTGTAAGGTACAAAAACTGAAAATAACCCAGATGCCCTTCAATGGGGTCTGGTTAAACAAACTGTGTTACACCAATAGCATGGAGTACTACTTAGCAAGAAAAAGGACTGAAGTATTAATATATACAACCTGGATGAATCTTTAGAGAATTATGCTGAGTTAAATATCACAACTTCAAAAGGTTAGATACTGTATGATTTTATTTATATAACATTCTTGAATGGCACAATCATAAAAATGGGAAAGGTTGCCAGTGTGTAAGGAAGGATTGGGGATAGGAGGAAAGCAGATAGGACTACAAAAGGGCAACATGGATGGATCCTGGGATGGAAATGTCCCATTTCTTACCTGAATCAACGTCAACATCCTGGTTGTGATGTTGTACTACAGTTTTGCAAGATGCTACAGAGCCCAGGGATAAAGGAAGGATACACAAGATTTCTTTGTGTTATGTCTTACAATTGTACGTATATGAATCTACAGTTATTTCAAAATTAAAAGTTTAATTTAAAATATTTAGCGTCCCCTCTATGCATGGTACAGCTGAAGAAACAGAAAATATCTTTGCACTTGAATTATAGCTTACTATAGGAATAAACATATATATGTAAATAACTAAATTTCAAGGCAAAAAATTTTATATCAAGAATATTTTAAAATACAATGAAAATTAGCCTGACTACTTAACACACATTAGGACAGTTATTACTTAAAAACAACAAGGGAAGCTGGGATGGCTCAGTGGATTAAGAGCTCACTTTGCAGCCCCAGGGACTGAGGATCAAATCCCGGCCCCAGCCCATGCGGACCCACATGCTGAACTGGGGAGTGCCCCAAGTGCAGTTCTCATCGGGGCGAGATCCCGGCACAGTTCCTGCCCTGTGCAGCCCCACCCACCTGTGGAATGAAACTATGTAGAAAAACTGATGATGTGCAACTATGGAGACTGTTCTGGGCCCTCCCCCTTCTCTCTGTCTCTGTCTCTGTATCTCTCTCTCTCTCTCTGTCAAAACAATAAAAATAAATCTTTAAAAAACAAACAAACAAAAAACAACAAGTGTTTCAGTTACTACATCTATTACTTTTCCAATTTGAAAACACCAAGTAAAAGAGTTTTTAAATAAAATATTAAGAATGTATTATTTGAATTTTTATAGTGAGTGTTCATGAGTTACTTTCATCATCAAAAGTTCCTTACTAAAATAAAAATATTTATGGAAGAGTCCAACAATTCTGGCATATACCACTTCGTTAATAAAATGTTAACAGTGGATTCTTGAAGAAACCAGCTAGACATTCTCAAATGCAACATATCCTACTAACAGTAAACTAACAAAATTAAAATTTCAATAGGATGTGTTAGTAATAGAAATGTAAACATGATCAAAATTTGTTGATATTCTAAGTATACCATGCAACTTGTATGCATATCCCTTGAGGATCCCAGCTCTGTCTGTCTCCAGATGCATCTCCAGCCACTTTTCACCCATGCATGCTACACTGGCCATTGCAAATTACTTATTATTCACTCAAGAATTCACTTAGAGCTTCATACATTGCCTATGTTGTTGTTCCTTTTGAATAGAACACCTTCACCCTTCTGCATCAAATAGGAACCCATTCTCTAAATCCTTGAGTATTTCTCATTAGTATAATATGCATCCCAAATTATTTGTATTTCAAGATTAGAAAGGTCCTTGAGGGCAAGGATCTGTATCTTTTTCACAGTAGTAAGCACAATGCCAGGTACATAGTAGATACAATAAACTGAATTACAGTTTGAAAGAACCCAACTAGTAAATACATTTAGTTTAAAAGAATATCATTAAAGTTATAATTTAGCTGGATAAACCTCAATCCCATGCTTCTTTGATGTCAATGTGTTTTACAATTCTTCTGGCTAAAAGTACTGTAAATTACATACTCAAAGGAAGAGTTTCTGTATGTTCTTGAATGTTGATATAGCAGGCAAATTAATTTCTTGGACTTTAAAAATAAAACCTAAACATGAAAGATATGGCTTGATATAATATTAAAAAATAATGTGTATTTCTAAACTTGTAATTTTATCATAATAGAAATATGAAAAGAACCATTTTAAAATGTATTGCATACCATTTCTATTTCTTGATCTTTAGCAACCAACTGTCGATTAAGAAGTTCTTTGCTTGAGTCAAGTTTAATACAAAGTTCCCTTGTGGAAGACAAGTCTGCAAGGGCAGATACTTTTTCAAACTGAACCTTCTGAAGCTCCTCTTCCATCTTTACAACAGATTTATGTAAGGTAGCAATCTGGGACTTGTAAGACCTTTCTGCATTTAAGTGCTGAAAAAAAATTATTGTGTGTATATATGTATATATATATATATATATATATATATATATATATAATTTTATTATTTTTATTAAACTTGTAAAAAACTACAACATGAAAAACAAAATGGGGCAAATCTTTTAATGATAGTACACTTATACTATAAGGAACTTTAGATGATAACGGTGGTAATACTATGTACAAAACAGTCTGGGAAAAAGAAATTCCAGTTTCAAATTTCTATACCTAAAATCCATGAGTAAAGTGGTCAACTGATCATTCTTTTTTAATGTTAGGAAACAACTTCTCCCAATTAAAAGTCTCAACCCCAGAGCTAGTTGAATTACATGTGTTTGATCTACAGTTCTCTATTTGCCACAGTTTCAGTTATTCTATAATATAATATTACTGTTGTCTTTAATGACAAAGTGGCAAACAAAACATTAGCCACTGTTTCATTCACAGTACCCATTCTCCAATTCTTAAATGGCATGTTGATATAAATTATAATATCATAAAATGAGAGCTGATAAACTCTCTAGCACTTACTAATTAATACCTGAGGTGAAAAGACTCTGGGCAAGTATAAATTAAGAATACATCCACATTATGAGAAATAAGAGAATTGTTTTAAAAATGGTAATATAAAGGGATACCAGAATGTCTCAGAGGGTTGAGCGCTCACCTTGCAACCCCAAGTTCTAAGGATTGAGTCCCAGCCTTGGTCCATGTGAACCCATATGCTGAACTAGGGTATGCTTCCCATGTGGGAAGTCCCAGTTTGGTTCCCGCCAGGGTGAGTTTCCCATGTGGGAGGCCCTGGTTCAGCCCCTGGCTCATGGAGGCATGTCTCCCATGCAGGAGGCCCCCAGCCCAGTTCCTGCCCTGCACAGCCCTGTGCCCACCTGTGTGGAATGAAACTATGTCAAAAACTGATGACATACACCTGTAGAGACTTCTCTGGGCCCTCCCCCTTCTCTCTCTGTGTCAAAAACAATAAAATAAATCTTCAAAAATGGTAATATAAGATTCAAGTTATATAAACACTTTCAAACATTCAAGATAATTCCATACCCTACTTTTTTCAGGAAAAAAAAAAAAAAATCTTACATAAGTGTGCTGCCACCTACAGAGAAGTATGTGCTATTATGTGAAGCTAACAGAACTGAGAGGCAAATAAAGGCATTTTTTCTGCTTTCATCAGTGCTTTCACAAGTCTGAAGCACAAAAAAAATTAATCTTGGAATAAATTATTTGGACATAATTCATTCTTACCTTTCTCCCTCCCTTCCTTCCACACTCATGCTACTTCTCTCATTCTTCAAATTACCCTCTATCCATCCATCTACCTATCCATTCATTTACCCACCCATCTATCTACCCACTCCAGGTTTATTGAATATATTCTATGTTCCAATCAATGTGCCCAGAAGCATATCCAATGGTAACCTAAATTGTCTCTGCTTTCTATGGGGGAGTTACACATCAATCAAATAATCATACAGATGAATATAAAAATACATATTAAGCAAATGCTTCTAGAGAAAAAAGGAAAGTGATATAGACTGACAGAGTCAGGGAGATCAGGAATGGCTTTCCTGAGTAAATGACACTTGAGCTGAGTGAGATCTAAAAGGTGAGTAGTTATACAGTGTGTGTTGGAGAGTCAGGAATGCTAAGTGCAAAGGCTCTTAGGGAGTATGTGGAGGGAGGAAAAATGATGTGCCTCAAGAACAGAAATAAAGCAAGAATGGCTGGAGCTCAGAGACCACAGAGAAGAGTGACAGGAGATATAGCTGAAAAGGTATACAAAACTTACAGAACAGAAATCCTACTCAGCTGGTTTAAAATTTAGGTCTTTATTCACTTAAAGATCTTAAAGAGGGAAGTGGTATTAGTTGCATGTTTTGCGAAGGTCACTCTGGATATTCCAGGTTCTAATAAAATAATTTATAAAGAAGAAACCATTTTCTTTGGGGTTAAGATAAAATAAAACAAAAAATTATTTTTGCAATTCATAGATGAGCTTTCAGGGAAGACAGAGAAATTCTCACAAGGAGATAACAAAGCCAGAGTAGGAAGCAAATGTACAGGCCTGAAGCTAAAAATGAATAGCTTATGTTTCAACATTCAAGCAGACAGGAGATAAGAATTTTGGACTATTGGAAAGTTGGTACTTAGAATTCTACATAATCTGGGACCCTTGAAAGAAGGGTTCAGGGGAGTGGGGGAAATCCACTCAACCTCACAGAAACATAACAAAGTTTTACCTTGATCTAGTCTCTGAATAGAGAAAAAATATGTATCTTCTATGAGAAACTGAAACCTTAGCTCTGATTTCACTCATTTTTGGAGTCTGACTTTATGTTACCCATTTCAATTCTAAACTTTAACATAAAGTTTGTCCCATGCCAAATGGAAACCCAGAGTCACTTTAAAGAATTAAATTCATCTCTGGCCACATAAGATTTTTATAGGGGAAGAAGGTGCTCTTCAAGAGGCACTATAATCAAACACAGGAGGACACAATCCACCATGAGTGAGAGTCAGAGTAGCATAGCAGTATCAGACTTTTAGAACTTCAAATTACTAAACAAAATTTTAGAAGGCATGAAAAATTATGCTGAAAATTTTTAAAAACATTAAAGAAAATTTGAAAAGAATAAGAGCAATAATCCAGGCAGATTTGAATAAGAATGAAATAAAACTTCTAGAAAAAAGGAAAAAGTAGTCATGAAAATGAAAACTTTAATAAATGCATCAAGCAGATGTGTATAGCTGAAGAGGAAAGAATGAACTAGAAGACAGATCACAGTACAGAGAGACACATATATAAAAATTATAATAAAAAGAGTATAAAAATTTGGGCTAGAAGATTCAAGAAATATATTTTTTAAAGTTGATGGAAACAGTAAAGTGAATTTGGAGGCAGCAATATTCAAAGAATAACATTTGAGAATATACCAGAATAAATAAAAGGCATGAATATAGAGGATTGAAAAAGTACAATACCAAAGTGATCCCCTCCAAAAAATCCATACCTAGACATATAATAGTGAAAGTATAAACAAAGAAAAAGAGAAGACCCTAAAAGGAACCAATGACAAAAGACAAACTTGTAAGAAATAGCAATTAGAATGAGAACAGACTTTTCAACCAAAAATACAACAATTTTTAAACTTATCAAAGGAAAATACATCTAAACCTAAATTCCATATTCAAATCAACTTATATACAAGAATGAGGGTAAAATAAAACCATTTTCAGAAAAAGACTGAGAACACAAACTTACAGATCAAAGAAAGAAAGTTTTGAAGAAAGAAAATTGGACTTAGGGGAAGCCGGGATGGCTTAGTGGGTTAAGCGCTCACTTTGCAGCACGGGGGACCGCGAATCGAATCCTGGCCCCGGCCCGAGCGGAACCATATGCTGAACTGGGAGCTCCCCCAGTTCAGTTCTCTCTCTGTCTCTATTTCTGTATCTCTGTATCTCTGTATCTCTCTCTCTCTCTCTCTCTGTCAAAAAAGAAAGAAAGAGAGAAAGAGAGAGAGAGAGAAAGAAAGAAAGAAAGAAAGAAAGAAAGAAAGAAAGAAAATTGGACTTAGAAGTAATAGAAGGTAAAAAGCAATATGAATAAAGAGTTTGAAAACATAAGGGTAGATACAAATAAGCAATGACTGACTGAAATGATAAGAACAGTAGTTATAATTTATTGTTAAGGTTATGAAAAAAAAAGGTGGAACTAAAATAGTACCAACAATATCATGAATAATTGGTGTGTGAGTGTGTATAAGAGAGAGAATAGGAGACAGTGAACACACACTAGTAAACAGGGTGCTGAATGCAACGTTCAAATATTCCTAGGACTGACTATACATGTATATTGTTTAGGAGGAGGGTTGGAAGATACTAACAATAGACTTTGTTATATATGCATGTTACAATGTAGCTGCTAAACGAATAGATTGAGAATGTATAACTTCCAAACCAATGAGCAGCGCTGGTAGGAAATATGAAAAGAAAACAAACATATAAAAGACAAATATTGGTAGAGGGGGAATTGACTCTGGGTGGTGAGCACATGGTGCAGGGCATGGATGATGTAGGGTGGAGCTCAGCACCTGGAAACTATGTAGCTGTTGCCAACCAATGTCACCACAATAAATTTAACAACAACAACAAAAAAAGACAAATAAAAGGAAAGAAAGAAACATAAGAGACTCATGACACGTACAAAATAAATCAGTAATGGTAAACCTAAATGCGCTACTAATTAAAAAAATAGAAATGGCTTCATCTTATTAGTTAATAGAAAGATAGTCTCAGATTGAATTTTTAAAACATCAAGCTATATAATTTTTATTAGAGACAAATAGTTGAAAAGAATTTTAAAAAATATATATAATACTTGTTTCCAGCCACAATAGGATAACCAGGGACTGAACTTACCTTCATGTTGTTAACAACCAGAAAACTAGTGAGGAGTAGGGTGGAGGGGGAAGAGGAAGGGGTAGGGGAAGGGAGCAAAAGAGGAGGAGAAGGGAGGGAGGAATTGCTTTTAGCCATTGGACAACAGGCAGCATAGGAATGCAATCTCTGAGAGAAGGAAAACAAACAAAATGAGCCCTATGATCATCCCAGTTTTTTCTGGAGACACTTTCCAATCTCTGGTTCAGGGAAGGAAACTTCAATCAAAGCCTAGTTGTTTTGATGAGTTGTTGGGGACAGAGTTCCAAAAACAAGGAATCTACATAAAAAGATATCCAGAAACTTGCCTAGACATCTCCTTTAGACTGTTGTTTAATACTGAGCCATGAATAAATAGAGTGAAACTCCAGAAGCCTACAAAAGAACCTCCAGAGAGCTCTAAAGTAAACAATCCCATAGTCAATAAACAGTTAGGGAAATACCAGTGTTTGAACCTGTCAAAATGAAGCGTCATTAATGAACACCCTGAGCTGGGTGTTTAATAGAGAAACCAGAAGAGTCATGTCTAAGTGGCAAAGACTAAACAAGTAACAGAAGAGGCTACTTTATATCTGCCCTATCTGAGCTTAAAAACAATCTTGAAAGTATCAGTTGACCTGCAAGAAATTTAACAGCCTACCAGAACAAATCCAACATTCTTTAAAGAAAGACAGGGAAGCCAGGATGGCTCAGCGGGTTAAGCGCTTGCTTTGCGGCCCTGGGGACCAAGGATTGAATCCCGGCCCTGGCCTGTGTGGACCCACATGCTGAACTGAGGTGTGCTTCCCATACAGAAAGCCCCCAGTTTGGTGTTTGGCCCCTGGCTCAAGGGGGCATGCCTCCCATGCAGGAGGCCCCAGCCCAGTTCCCGCCCTGCGTAGCCCCTGTCCACCAATGTGGAACAAAACCATGTTGAAAACTGATGATTTACAACTATGGAGACTGCTCTGGGCCCACCCCTTCTCTCTTTCTCTGTCTCTGTTAAAAACAATAAAATAAATCTTTTTAAAAAATGACTACAATGATGGCATTAGCAGACAAGGGTTTTAAAATAGCTATTATCCAGACAAGAAGACAATAACAGAGTCTGAATTACCCTGTTGCCATAATCAGAAAAATGAACAAAATGTTTTCGGACAATGGGTAGCATATAGCACAGAACTATGATCTCTGAGGCAAGGAACACACACACAAAAAAGGAGAAACCTGTGGTTGCTCGAGGATCTAATTAAAGGCAAATGCTGGACCACTATGCACAGGAAAAGAACCAAACCACAGTCCACTGTTCTCAGTTTATCTTCCCCTTCAAAAGATAAAGCTCAGAGTTCAGGGAAGCTGAGGTTGCTAGAATTTGTGGAACCACACACCAGAGCGAAGGGAGCTGTGCAGAAAAGGAATTCCAGAAATCTGTACACACACACAGGATTTGAAACTCTATGAGGCCAGGCAAAGAACAACTTCTTAGGAAAGAACAACTACCAGGAAAATAGTAAGCCAAACAATTCCTACATCTTGTATAAGGCCAGGAATCATCTGAGATGTCATCAGTCACCGTGGAGACACTTTGACACTTCATTGAGTATAGAAAGCATTCAATAGAGACCCCAAAAGGGTCACACCTTAGCAGTGGTAATAAATTAGCCTTAGAATAAAGACTATTCTAGAACTATCCTAAAGAATTATAAACAATCCTCAGAAACATAAAGTGAATGCCAAGTAAATTAACAGTTGACAAGATAAACCCAACAATTCAAAAATTAATCTCTCAATGTTGTAAAATTAACCATGTCCATAATACAATCAGTATTTACTAAATGAGTTGAGAAGTAGAAATATGAGACCTGTAGTCAAAAGAAAAATCAAGCAATAGATACAGAAGTAAAACTGGCAGAGATGATGGCAATAGCAAACAATAACATTAAAACAACTATTATAAATGTACTCAATGTGCTCAAGGAGTTAAATGGAAAAAGTTAAAATAGTGAGAAGAGAAATTAAAGGTATTCCAAGGATCCAAAAGGAATTTTTGGAGAAGAAAATATAATCTCTAAAATTAAAATTTCACTAAATGTAATTATATCAAATTAGACACATGAGAAAAAAAGGTCAGTAAATTTGAAGACACCAAAACAGTCACTATATTAAATGAAGCAAAAAGAGAAAAGACTTGGAAAAAAGTGTACAGAGCCTAATGATCTGTGGAACATATTAACATACTGAGAATTGGAGTTCCAGAAGGGAAGGAGAGAGGGAGAAACAAAAAAAATAAAGAAAGAAACAATGATCAGTATTACCTGAGTTTGATGAAACTTATAATCTCAAGGAACGCTGAGCATTATAAATGCAAGGATAACAATACCATCCAATTGCACAAAGCCCAACTGCTAGAAACCAGTGATAAAGAAAAAAAAATCTTAAAAACAAATCACAGTCAAAACAGGAACATTATGTTTAAAGAAATAAAAAGCTTGACCTCAGATTTCTCTTCAGAAACTACATAACCAGAATACAGTGAAACAACATTGCTTAAATGCTGAAAGAGGGAAGCTGGGATGGTTCAGCGGGTTAAACGCTTGCTTCACAGCCCTGGGGCCTGAGGATTGAATCCCGGCCCATGTGGACCCATATACCGAACTGGGGTGTGCCTCCAGTTCAGTTCTTGCCGGGGCCTATGCGGGAGGCTCCCGGCCCAGTTCCTGCCCTGCGCAGCCCCACACCCACCTGTGGAGTAAAACTATGTGGAAAACTAATGCTGTCAACTATGGAGACTGCTCTTGGCCCTCCCCTTCTCTCTGTCTTTCTCTGTCTCTCTGTCAAAAAACAATAAAAATAAATATTTAAATGCTGAAAGAAAAAATAACTACCAACTTGGAATTCTGTATCTAGCAAAAATGTTGTTCAGAAATGAACCACCTGTGTCAAGGAGAAGACGGGCCACAGAGAATCACATCTTACCAGGAGTAGAAGCTGACACTGGAGATAGTAATGGGGAATAACACCTACAGAGTAATTGATTACTTGATGAAGACTGAGTGTGGACTAGCTTGAGACATAAAATCTCAGGGTCCCAGCCTTAGGGAGGTCCCCACATTTTCATTAGTTTTACCTCCAAGAGCCCACTAGTTCTTCAGGGCTAATATCAGAGAAAAAGATGTAACATATACCTAATAAGACTATCAGAGAGACAAGAAAAGAGAAAGACGTATTTGAAGTAAACATGACTAAGAAATTTCCAAAAATTAATGACAGACACGACACAAAGAAAGGAACACAAAGAAACCCAAGAGGCAAAAATGTACACCTAGGCACATTGTATTCATATTGTATTCACACTGCAGAAAAACAAAGATAAAATCCTGAAAGAAGCCAGAAGGAAGAAACCACTTTACTTAGGGAAAATGGATAAGAGTTCTCTCAGACTACTCTTCAGAAACCATGCACACAAGAAGAGAATGGAGTGTGGGGAAGCCGGGATGGCTCAGTGGGTTGGGCGCTCGTTTTGCGGCACCGGGGACCGGGGATCGAGTCCCGGCCCCGGACCGTGCGGGACCGTGTGCTGAGCTGGGAGTTTACCCGGTTCAGTTCTCTCTCTGTCTCTGTATCTCTCTCTCTCTCTGTCTAAATAAATAAATAAATAAATAAATAAATAAATAAATAAATAAGAGAATGGAGTGAAATATTCAAAGTATTGAATGACAAAAACCCACCAACCTAAAATTCTGTATCCAAAGAAACTATTGTTCTAAAGTGAAAGAGAAATAGACCTTCTCAGACAAACAAAAACTAAACAAATTTGCTTCTAGTAGACCTACCTCGGAAGAAATGTTAAGAGAAGTTTTTCAGAGAAGGAAAATAATATGAGTCAGAAACGAATATCTATGTAAATAAAGAAAGGGCATTAGAGAAAGCTAAGTGAAGGTAAAATATTTTATTTTCTTATTCTTAATTGACCTAATAAATAACAGTTTGTTTGACATAACAGCAAAATACAGGATGACTATAGCTTATAAATAAGTAAAATGAATAACTGTAATGTTATAAAGAATGAGAGGGAGTAATTTACAGTACTCTTTTATAAGATACCCACACTATTCCTGCAGTTGTATTGTGCTATTTAAAAGTGGACTTAGTCTAAGTACATATTGAAAATTCTAGGGAAACCACTAAAAATATTTTCTAAAACAGAAGCTTATTAATGTTAATAAAGGAGATAAAATAGAATCACATAAAATGCTCAATTGAAACAGAAAAAGCAATAAATGAATAGGAGATAAAAAGCAACAACAAAAACAAACAAAAATACAAAGAACAAGAGCAATAGAAAACAATTACAAATATGGCAAATATTAATCCAAACATATCTATAATCATTTCAAATGTGAATGGAATTATATAAAATACAGAATGCCCAGAGTGGAGGAAAAAATAAGACTCAACTATATGTATTTATAAGAAACTGACTTTAATATAAAGATGCAAACACTAATCAAAGGAAGGCTAGAGTAGCTACATTAATTTCAGACAAAGCTGATTTCCCAGCAAAGAAACTTATCAGGGATAAAAAGGAGGCATTACACAACGATAAATGGTTAATTCACCAAGACAGAACAATCGGTAAAGTATATGCAACTAACAACAGATTGTGTCAACATCTGTGAGACAAGAAATGGTAGAATGGCCAGATATACAAATCCACTGTTAAGAATACTTCATTCAACAACAGAATACACATTCTTCTGAAGTTCATGTGGAACATTCACCATGACAGACCATGTGTGGGCTATAAAACACACCTTAACAAATTTTTAAGAAATAGAAATCATACCAACAATACTCTTCAACTAGTCGGAAAGGCCCAAAATATGGGAGATAAAATAACATTTCTAAATAACACATGGGTCAAAGAAGAAACTCAAGAGAAATTTTGAAATATTTTGAACAAAGTAAAATAAAAATATAACTTTTCAAAATTTGTGGTGTGCAGTGAAAGAAGTTCATATAGGAAATTTATAGCATTGAATGCATAAATTAGAAGAGAAGAAAGTTCTAAAATTAATAATCTAAGCTTCCACCGTAGGAAATTAGAAAAAAAAGAGCAAATTAAATCTAAAGTAAGCAGAATAAAAAAATAATAATAATAAATGCAGACCTCTATGAGAGTAATAACAGAAAGTTTAACAAAATTTAAAATATAAAATTTAATATAGCAAATTAAAGAAACCCAAAACTGTTTCCTTGAAAAGATCAATAAAATTGATAATCCTCTAGTCAGGCTAACCAAGTCAAAAAAAGAGAGAAGATACAAATTACTAATTTTGAAATGAAAGAGGAACCATCACTACTGATCATGTGGACACAAAAATGTAATAAAGGAAGGGAAGCCAGGAAGACTCAGCGGGTTAAGCACTCACTTTGCAGCCCCAGGGTCCAAGGATCAAGTCCCAACTCTGGCCTGTGTGGACCCATATGCTGAACTGAGGTGTGCTTCCCATGTGGGAAACCCCAGTTCAATTCTTGCTGGGGCAAGCTTCCCATGTCAAAAACTGATGACATACAACTATGGAGACTGCTCTGGGCTCTCCTTCTCTGTCTCTGTCTCTCTCTGTCAAAAACAAAAAAGTAAGTCTTTTAAAAAAATGTAATAAAGGAATATTATTGCTATTGGCTGAAAGTTTGTGTCACTTGAAAATTCATACATTACAACCTAACCACCAATGTGATTATATTTGGAGGTGGGGCCTTTGAGAAGTAATTATGTGTGAGGGTGCAGCTCTCATGAACGGAATTAGTGGCTTTATAAAAAGTAAACCAGAGAGCTCCCTCCCCTCTTCTATCATATGAGGAAAAAGCAAGAAGACAACTGTCTATGAACCTGGAAGTGGATTCTCACCAGACCCCATATCAGCCAGAGCCTTGATCTTGGGACTTCTGGTCTCCAGAATTGTGAGAATAACTTGTTTAAGCCACTACGTCTGTAATATTGTTGTTATAGCAGTCCAAACAGACAAAGACAATTATGAACAACTCTATGCACAAAATTGATTATTTAGATGAAATGAACTGATTTCTTGAAAGACACAATCTGCCAAAACTCACACAAGGAGAAATAGGTAATCTCAATAGATTTATATCTTATAAAAAATTGAATCAACAATTGTTCCTCAAAACAGAAATCACCAAACACATACGGTTTTACTGATTAATTTTACCAAACATTTAAAGCAGAAGTTATTTCAATTCTATACAACCATTTCCAGAAGATAAAAGCAGATGGAAAACTACCTAACTCATTTTATGAGGACAGTTTCTGATACCAAAATCAGAGAAAGACATTACAAGAAGGGAAAATTACACACTAATAACTCTCATAAATGTAGATGTAAAAATCTTTAACAAGATATCAGCAAATTGAATCCAGTAAGTGGACTTTATTCCAGATATGTAAGGTTATTTCAACATTCAAAAATCAATTGACGCAAGGGTAACATCAACAAGATGGCCAAATGAGACGTCTCTCACATGTATCCTCAACAACAATTTGCTATCTATCCACAGACAAACATGCCTATGTGGGAGCTGTGAAACCCAAGTAGGAGACTCTGAAGCTCCAGTGGTATAACAGGGGAGTCATTTTGAGAATACAGGCGCACATAAGTAGCTGACTTGGAGATGTGGTCTTGACTAGAAACCCCAAAATAACTTTGTACCCCCGAGTTTGACTTTGGTTCAGTCCCCGGCACCATATGCCAAGGGACCAGGAAGTCTCACTACCCCATGGTTTGGGTAGTAGAGATCTTGGACCCACCTGTGGACTATGAAATGCCCTGTGAAATGGCTCCAGCCCCTCTGGGTCAAGGTGTGGGAGCCCTGGGAGAACACTGAATTAGACAATTACCCACAAATCCAGAAGTCCAACAAAAAGTTCCAGCAACTCACTGAAACAAATAAATAAAATAAAATAAAATAAAATGAGATTGGACATTTTGAAGAAGGTAAGAGACTTTACCCATGTCACCCCTTCCCAAAGGTGGCACCACTCAGTGCCAAGAGAGCCATTCTTGGCCTATGACTTGTCCATGGAGGAAAGTTAGAGTGTATGAGTGAGTGCCTGGCTTCCCCAACTGTGTGGGATGCTGCCATATAGGCCCATTCCTCTCTCACCTCATCCGATGTAGAGTTACGAGCTGCATGACTTGAAGGTGGTGAGCAGCTGACAGAACAGCAGTCAGGCTTAAGAACAGAATGTATCAAGGGAAAGTGGATCTAGTGATGACATCAGATACTCTCCTGGGAAATGGCCAGAAATCCACTGGTAACACCTCTCCTGTGAACCCCAGCTGGCTTGTGGGCACCCCAAATGTTCCAAATGTCACCACACATATTCCCCATCTTGTGGCTGACACCCTATGTTCCCACTAACAGCAAGGAAGAGCTTTTGCAGACAGCTAGTGAGCAAGTGCAGAAAGCCCAAATCTGCAGGCTTGGGAAAGACTGCTTTTGGGGAAGCAAAAGGGGGGTTTATTTATCAGAACACACCTGACTCTGCATAATCAAGAAAGGCTGAAGAATTCAAGCTGAAGAATTCTGCCACAAGAGGTACTGGCAGGTGTACCCAAAGAAGGTCTGAGAATCCATAGCAGAGTTGATGGAAGGCATTTTCTCTCCTGTAATTGGTAAAGACTGAAGGAGGTAACAGCTACTTCAAATGCAAAGACAGCAGTGCAAGAGTTCAAGAAACATGAAAAACCACGGAGACATGACACCAACAAAGAATCACAATAATCTTCCAGAACTGATCCCAAAGATATGAAGACCCGCTAGTTACCCCATAAAGAATTCAAAAGAGCTGTCTGAAGGAAGCTAAGTAAGATATAAGAACACACAGTTAAGTTACAGCAATCAGTCAAGAAAAAGAAAGAAAAGGCAACCAAATTGGGAAAAAGTAAAACTGTCATTATTTGAGGATAACATGATAGTATATATCAGGGCTGGGCAAGATGTCGATCACAGTCTACTGGTGGACTGCCAAGCTATAAATAAATATAAATATAAATAAATAACTACTGGTAGTGGGTCGTGAAACACTTGGAGAAGTAGCCCTTGTCCTGAAAAAGTCTGCCCAGCATCTGTATAATCATGTAAGGCAATGCAATAGGTCTTTATACTTCACTTCTTTTATAAGGAAGTGAGGTAACTTATTTGATGGTAATAAGTAAAAATTGGACTCTGACTTAGAGCCCAAGAAAAGTCACTTTACTCAAAGTCAAATGATTCTAAAGTTTAAGCTATGAAATGTATGCTCATTATAAACTGCAAAGAATGTGCAATGATAGGCACTGTGGGATATATCCTTCCAAAAGAAAAGTTATTGAAAAATATACAATTTATATAAATTAAGATGATTATTAAAAGTTATTGTTATTAATTACTGTTGAATGATCTGAAGTTTATGTTCACAGTAAGGCAGTTTGAATTATGTGACACTTAGAATTGTGTAAAATAAAGTATTTTATATTTTGAAAAAAAAAAAAAAAATGTCTGCCCAGGCCTGTTATATGTACAGAACCCTAAAGATGCCACCAGGAAAAACTATTAGAACTAATAAATCAATTCAGTAAATTAGCAGGATACAAGATTAACATACAGAAATTGGTTGCATTTCTATACACCAATAATGAACTGTCAGAAAAAGAAATTAAGAAAATAATCCCATTTATAATTGCATCAAAAAAGTTAAATACCTAGGAATAAATTTAACCAAGATGGTAAAAGATCTGTACTTAGAAAACTATAAGACATGGAAAAAGAATTCGAAGATATAAATAAATGGAAGATAAACTGTGCTCATG
>PVKE010025737.1:0-22815 GCA_004027555.1 Craseonycteris thonglongyai | reverse complement strand
ACTGTGTTATTTGACAACTGTAGGTCTTGTATCGCCGACATAATCTCACGCTTGTTAGAATATTCCTCAAACAAACAATCAGCAACAGTCAGAAATGCTTCTTTTAACAATTCACCATCCTGGAAAGGTTTTTTCTTCTTTGCGAGCATGTGAGAAATTTTAAAAGAAACAATGGTTGCCTTTTTAGATTTTTCCACATATCTAGTGAAAACAGTCTGTTGAGTAGTTCAACTTCATTTGAGTTGATTTATTTTTTTCTTTCTTACTTCAGATTTAAGTGGATAATTCGTATCAAAAGTGGTATGACTTGTCTGAAAGTGGCGTTCAGCATTATGTTTTTTCGGCACTGCAATACTACTGCCACACAACAGGCAAACGCATTTACCTTTTAAATTAATGAAACAATATGATTCCTCCCAGTCTGTGTTAAAATTATAGGTTCGTTTTCTCTTATTTGGTCCACTCATTTTAGGACTAAAAAAATAAAAATAAACATAGTTATAGAACTACAATATCATATCAAATTGCCACCATAATAATAGATTACCTACCTCGCTTTTAGTTAATTTAAAATCGAATATATCAAAACACTGGGATCCTAGCTAACCGTCACGACCCGATCAGTCCAGCAACCGCAATCAAAGTGGCAACTTGGCAGCTCCCGGTTGGTGGAGGAGAGTTTAAAGAGCGCAGCGGCTAAACAAGACGCGACGTGTACAAAGGCGAAATCTAGGGAAAAACTTATACATACGATATCGCAAACATACCAATGGATATAATAAATCTGTGTAGATACTCAAACAATATTTTTAAATTCTAACAAATGTATAAAAATAAATTATAGTTTTATTTAGTGTTTATGAAAAACTTCTGATGCAGTCACATAGTGGCGGGTGCACACAAATCGGGCCGTGGGCGCCTTGGCACCCACGGGCACAGGGTTGGGAATCCCTGCTCTAAATTGTGCGACAGTTTTAAGCTGCACAGTATTGCATTTGTAATAGAAATTCCTATTTAAAAAATTATTATTGTTGTTGTTCTGAAAAGGAGAAATCAGTTGCTCAGCTCCACCTACATTATTGTCAAGATGATTTATTCCACCTTTACTCACCCATAATTATAAGAATATACCTAATCCTTTAACTTCTAATATATTGAATCTACTACTCTGTAGAATTAAACAAAATTATCAAGAAAAAGAAAGCATTTTTAAATGTAAAATTTCACAAGGCCTTATCATTTTTCTGGTCTAAGTTATATGAGCCCAGTTTCTTAAATGCTATAGGTTCCAACCTCTTCAATACTCTAGTCACCTTTTTTTGCAACTCTTAAAATGCCACCTACAGAACTGAATACAGTATTCAAGGCATAGTCTGAGCAGTTCAGATTATAGTGAAACTTTTACCACCTTTGAACTTGATACTTTACCTCTATTAATGCAGTTTAAGAATGCATTAACTTTTTAAAGCATCTATTAACACCATAGTCACTTACATTGAGCAGGTAGTCAAGTAAAACCACAGGAATTCTGCCATAAATGTCCTTATTCTGTAATTGTACAATCAATAAAAATTTACAACAATCCAGTAAAATTTTATTTTATTACTTCAGCCTATAGTTCCAACTTGAAAAGTTCTCTTTGTCATGCATTCAACTATCATCTAAAGTTGAACCAGTAACTACCCTTTCTAGCTTTGCATTACCTGCCAAAGTGCTAAGTATGTCTTCTTTCATCATTCTAAGTACTGATACAACTGCAGAACAAAAGACAGCCAAGTGGAGATTCCCAATTCCAGAGATCTCCATAGAGTTTGGAATTAACCCTTTACTCCTTTATGGATAGTTGTTCACTAGTTATGGATTTGTAGATTCCTCACATTTTCTTCCCCTTAAGAAAATTAAGAGAATTATCATGGACTGCATTGCACAAATACAGATAAGCATTTCTGTGGCCTCTCTCAGCAATCATTCTACAATTTGCATACATGATATATATTAAGCAATGAGAAAGAGAATACAGCACTTGGGCTGTCTTCTAGACTTATAAATCATTGACTCAGTGAATCTGACTTTTCAACTCCTATTGCTTACACTATTTTTTTTTTTTTTTTTTAGGAGCCACCCTTATTTTTTTTTTTTTTAATGTTCGATTTATTTATTTATTTATTTATTTATTTATTTATTTTGACAGAGGAGAGAGAGAGACAGAGACAGAGAGAGAACCGAACTAGGGGAGCTCCCAGTTCAGCACATGGTTCCGCACGGGCCGGGACCGGGACTCGATCCTCGGTCCCTGGCGCTGCAAAGCGAGCGCCCAACCCACCGAGCCATCCCGGCTTCCCCTGCTTACACTATTACAATGACATCTGTATTATCTTCTCAGTCCTATCTAAATGAACCAATTTTAATTGTATGTCTCTCACATTTAAAGTTTATGAGAAAATCATACACAATGGATAATGGCACACAAAAGTTAAAAGCACAGACCCTCAAACCAAAGTTGTATGGATTCAAAACTCAGTTCTACAACTTAATATTATATATCCTTTGATCAATTTACTCAAACATGTTGTGCATTTATTGCCTTATCTATAAAATGGTGATAATAGTAGAGTTGGCCCTTGGGTCTAGGGGACGTTGACTCCCATGCAGTCTCAAATTGCTTATAACTTTTGATTCACTAAACATCTCTTGTAGCCACAGGGGGATTGATTTCAGAACCCCCACAGATAACCATACCCTCAGATGCTCAAGTCCTACATATAAAATATCATAGAATGATGAATATAGTGGGCCCACCACATCTGTGAATTCCCAACTGTGGATGTTTTTGATGCACAGTTCATTAAATGCATGGTTATAATACCAACTGATACAGAGGGCCCGCTGCATATTTATTGAAAAGAAAAATTCATGTATAAGTGGATCTAAGAAGTTCTAACCCAGGTTGTTCAAGGGTCAGCTGTATCTCCCTCAGAGGAATTACATGAGTTATCTAATACATGTAAAGCACTAAAAAACAAAAAACAAAGAAACCTTATAAGCTCCAAGTGTAGATACTAATATTATATTTTCAAAGGAAAAAAAATACTGTATAGCAGTATTATATTAACCATAAGGTAGCAATTCTGACATATTGCTATTTTCCTTAGATTATCTGGTTCTGTGCTTTAGAAAAAATGTATTTGTTACAGCCTACTTACACTTATGTATATTTCCACAGTCCAATATTTTTATCTATGCACTGAAGCAGTCTATAAATGTTTACCATTATTGCACTTGGTCTTAGCCAAAAGGCTGAGAAGCAATTGTTTACCATTATTATTTTTGTTATTATGAGGCTGAAATGATTGCTGGACTACTTTTGTAAACTCATAAGAAAGTTATAATGGGAAGCTGGGATGGCTCAGCGGGTTAAGTGCTCGCTTTGCAACCCTGGAGCCCGAGGATCAAATCCTGACCCCAGTTCCTGCCCTGCACAGCCCTGCGCCCACCTGTGAAGTGAAACTATATGGATAACTAATGCTGTCAGCTATGGGGACTGCTCTAGGCCCTCCTTCTCTCTCTCTCTCTCTCTCTCTCTCTCTCTCTCTCTCTCTCTCTCTCTCTCTGTCAAAAAAAAGAAAAGAAAAAGAAAAAAGAAAGTTATAAGGCCATTGGTTGGTGAGAGGATCTATCTGAGACACTGAATATTCAGGGTTCAGGGAAAACTTATCCTATCCACCCACATACTTTCTATAACTGCCATCATGCTGCTCTATATCAATGGAAACACTATAATCCAGGACTAGAAAATAAGGCAAGAGTCAGATCCCTCCAGCATAGCTGATAGCCTCCCCATTGTGTCTTTTCCCCAGGGAACTATATCTGGACATTATTTTCTAATGCATGCTCTTACTTGACCGAAATCTCATTGCCTCTGGTCTTTGCTTTCAGCTACCCCACTCCAAATATTTGGCAATTCTAATAGTTCCTTTATTTCCAAGATTATCTTATCTGAAACACAGACTTTATGATTTCTTTTGTCACTTTCTTAAAATCCTGACAATCCCTTTAATTCACATATAAACCAACACTAGCTAGTTCAATTTTGAACATTTCATTCCTTGGGGAGGCTAGTCAAATTTTAACCATAGTGGAAAAATGAACCTAATGGCAATGTATTAGGAAAAGTCTTGTTCCCTACTCCCTTTAGAGAGTAGGGAAAAAGAAATAAAATGTAACATTTTGACAGTGTTAACCCAGTCTACATTCATTCATCAAATAAATTACTCAGCAGTAAACACCGTTATAGATGGTAGAAACACAAAGCTAAATATAATTGAGTGTCAATTCTCCAGGAAATAAAATATAGCAAAGGAAACACTAGCAATTAATGACACACATATTACAGTGCGATAAGTACCATAAAAACAAAGACGATAAAATCGTGATTACAAGAACAAGGTGGGTAGTTCCTGCCAAAATTAACTTTATTTACAGAAGTAAATGTCTTGATTCTGGGATGAAGAAGCAAATAAATTCAGAGAAACCAGACCTGTTTTCTAGTTGAAAGCCCTGATCCTAGAAGTGCGGTTCCCCAGGCTCAGAGTATCTAAATTATCTGGAAGATTATTAGAGATGTAAAATCTCAGCTCCCTCACCGCCCCCCCACCACCACCACCCCACCCCTGCCCAGACCTCTTGAATCAAAATAAGAATACCCTAGTGATTTATGAACACTTTACAATTTAAAAAAACAAAACAATTTTAAAACAAATCTTGAATTGAAGAAATACTGGTTCCTACAAGTGCTCAGGCCTAGCTCCTATTCATGCTGCAGGAGAGTTGAGTTGTTAGCTGCTTGTGGGAAGGAAAGATGTTCATTCATCTAATGCCTCACATGCAATTGGTACTCAATATATGTGTTCGTGACCTAATACGTGAGTGCATAACTAAAGGATTAAATATAAGCATTAACAAGTAATATTTTAATATCTTTTTGAGCATGAAAGAGAAGGAGAATGACGTAACAAGAGAATCATAGCCTAACATGATAAATAAGACATTGAAATAACACTCAGAATATTGTCAATTAAATTAATGTGAAAAATATACAAGCAGAAGGAATCTCACTGCTAAGTCAATCTGAATTTAAATTTTAGTTTAATTCTATTTTTTTAGTGCTAGAAAACTTAAATTTGGGGTAACATGTTTAAGTTTTATCACATTTATATTTAATTACTTAAAATATAAATTTATGTTAGAATAAGACTTGGTTATTTCTAATTTCCTAGTTACATAATTCAGCAGCAGGAAATTTAAGGTATTAAAATAATAACAAACATTCAATTTGTTCTAACATTACATAGTACAAGTATGCATGTATTAGTAAGCCATAAAATCCCAAAGAGCCACATTGAATTGATGTATGCTAAAAAGAGGAATAATTAATTCCAGGATAAAGCAAAACATAAGTTTTTATTATCTCATACACTAAGAAATAGAATGGGAATAAATGCAAAGCTTTGGGTAAATAAGAGAAATGCTTCCAGAAAAATGTAGGGAATCCTTTACAAGTAATTGCTTGATTCTAATTAAAAGAATTAGAGGCTGATTTTATTTATATACATTAGCATAAACATAACTAAATCTATGGACAAAAATTATTCCATGTTCCAAAAAATTTAAAAAAATAAACTTTTTCCCAAATATAAATGTTTGACTACCGTACTTCTATCACAAATATGTTAAACCATGTTTCTTCTATTAGAGTAACATGAAAATGGTGAGGACTCTTGATATTACTAACCTCAAAACAGATTGAAGTAGAAATGTAACACAGCCTATATGTTAGTAGCAGATATAAATGTACTTTGTTAGCAGCCTAATATGTTACAAATGATCCTCCCTGGCATCTGGATCTTTGAAGGAGCAAAGTATAGAGGTGCTAGCATTTTTCTGTGTCTTAGCCAACAGACAATGCATAAAAATTACAAAAAGGCAAGAGTTTAGCTCACCATAAAAAAGAACTTCATAACAATCAAAGCCATTCATAAGAGAAAGGCTGCCTAATTTGGTTAAATTTAGGTATAGAAGGAGTTTGAACAGAAGTTTTATAAAAAAGAACATACAATATAAGTCACATTGAGACTGGACAACAGGGCAAAGACATAGATCGTGATGATCCCATACCCGCATGTGGTGATTAAAAGAGGGCTATCTCAGCTGCAGAGGTCCCTTCTGAGGAGCAAGTAGTGCCAGGCCCACACCAGGCTCCCCAGCTCAGGGTTCCAGTGCCAAGAAGATAATTTCCCACAACTTCTGGCTATGACAACCAGAGTGAGATGGCAGCTGGAATCCCAGGTACTTCTCTTAAAGAGTCCACACTTAGACTTATTCATTGATGGACTCACTCGCTGATGGACTCACTCACTCTAAACTCCAGTGTTGAGGAAGCAATTTAAAAGCACCAGGGACGGGGGGTGGGTTGGGGGGTGGGACTGGGTTTTCTGGCTTCAGCATGAGGTTTGAAGGGGCAGCTTCTTCCCAGAAAAAAGTGCTGGCAGAAGCCATTTTGTTGAGCCCTCCTCTCACCCAACACTCAGACAGAAGCAGACGCCATATCTAAATATCCATTAACTTGAATAGCAAGGTTTGCCTCTTCTAGATGACTCCCTGTGACACCACCCAACCCAACTTGCAAACCCATCCAAGCCACTCAGAGTGGCTTTTCCATACAAATTGTTTGTCTTGGCTCACGCTGCAGACTTTCCTAAAATCTCTCAAAGGTTCACAAACCCCAAACCAGCAACACCTGGCTTCAGCATGTTCTGTACCTCTTGCTGAGCAGCCCCCAAGCCAAGCACTAGCAGTAGCTGGCCTCAGTTTGTCACCTGGCCTCTTGAGATACCGCCAAATATAGCATAGGTGGAGGTCATCTGTGGATTGCTTTGTGGCTTATGCCAGGTGGCTCCAGGTAGGAGACATACTTCAGCTGAACTTGGCCTGTGCAGGGCCCCTCCCAGGAGGCCCTAGGTTCAGCACACCTGGTGGCCAGCTTTAGACCAACCCAAAACACCACAAAACTGCCTCCAAGACAACACACACAAAGGCCAGACTGAGCAGACACCAGAGTGCTATGAAAGCAAATCCTGCTCTGTAAGGTCAGCCCCTTTACAGTTTCTCCATTGTAGTCACAATTAGTCCTCATAACCATCAGCCTGAGGGTCGGTCCCTCCCACTGACATACAAACAGTAATCAAGGCTCAACAACAACAGGGAAGCATGCACAACCCACACGTGGAACACACCTGAAGCACCAGGCTCAAGTGATCAGGGAAACTGTGCCACTGGGCTCCACAGGACATGTATTACATCAGGCTACTGTTTCAAAACTGAGAGACATAGCAGCCCTACCTAATACATGGAAACAAACACAGAGAGTTTTCCAAAATAGATAGACAGAGAATCATGTTTCAAATGAAAGCTCAGAACCAAACTCCAGGAAAATAATTAAACAAAATGGGGTGGGGGTGGGGGGGGGCGTGAAAGCCATCTACCATATGCAGAGTTTAAAACACTGGTTCTAAAGATGCTCGATGATCTCAGTGAAAATTTCAACAAAGAAATAGAAAACAGGAATACCAGGATAACTCAGCAGGTTGAGTGCTTGCCTTGTAACCATGAGGTCTGTGGATCAAATTTCAAGCCTTGGCCTATGCAAACCCATATACTGAACTGCAGCATAACTGGTAACCTCTGGGACGGCAGCAAAGGGTCCTGCCTCCCATGCGGGAGGCCCCCAGTTCAGTTTTTGACCCACATGGCCCCACATCCACCTGTGTGGAATGAAACCATGTCACAACCAATGATGTACAACTACGGAGACTGCTCTAGGCCCTCCCCCACTCTCTCTCTCTCTCTCTCTCTCTCTCTCTCTCTCTCTGCCTCTCTCTCTCTCTCTCTCCCTCTCTCTCTCTCCCTCTTGTGTGTGCATGTGCTCACTCACCTTCTCTCAAAAACAATATAATAAATCTTTTAAAAAATGAAATAGAAAATATAAAAATGGAGATAGAAAACATTTTAAAAAGTCAGAAATGATGAATACAATAGCTGAAATGAAGAAAACCTTAGAGGGAATCAAGGATGGATTAGATGAGGCAGAGGGTTGAGTCAGAGATTTGAAAGATAAAGTAGTAGAAAACATGCAATCAGAACAACAACAACAATAGCAAATATCAAAAATATGGGGATAGTTTAAGGGGTCACTGAGACAACAACCAGCATATCAACATTCTTATCATAGAGCAACCAGAATAAAAAGAGCAAAAGCAAGAAATTGAAAACCTATTTAAAGAAATAATGATAGAAAACTTTCATAACCTGGTGAAGAAAATAGATATAGAAGCCCAGGAAGCATAGAGAGTTCCCAAAAAGATGAACCCAAACAGACCCACACCAAGACATATCATAATTAAAGTGAGAAAGTTTAAAGTCAAAGAGAGAATCCTAAAACTTGCAAGAGAAAAGCAGTTAGTTACCTACAAGGGAGCTCCCATAAGATTGTCAGCTGATTTATGAACAGAAACTTTTCAGGCCCAAAGGAATTGGCACAAAATACTCAAAGTGGAAAAAGCAAGGACCTATAAAGAAGATTACTCTACCCAGCAAAGCTATCATTACAATGGAAGGACAGATAAAGAGGTTTCCACACAAGAAAAACCTAAAAAGATTTATTACTATTAAACCAGTATTACAAGAAATGTTAAAGGGGAAGGTGGAGGAGGAAGAGGAGAAGAAGAAGAAGAAAGGAGAAGGAGAGAAAGGAGTAGAGAAGAATAAAAGAGAGAAAAAAAATCAAAATAAAGAATATGGTAGAAGTAATGCCCCTTTTTATGAGCTGGTTGGTAGTCTATACCAAAATTTTATTACAAATTCTTCACATAACAAACAAGCTGTTGCTGTTCTATTGTAGTAATTTTGATAGTATAGCTTCACTGTTCTCACTCACTGTTCCCTTGTAAGTCGATGGGCCATTTTACTCCAGGGAACCTGGAAACACAAAGGTTACTAAGGTTACTAAGACAACACATCCGTTTATACTATACTACTTTAACAAAGGCATTACTTTTGCCAGACTTTATATTTTATGTAAAAAATATGGCAATATTATCTGAAAATTGAGGTCTCTCTCTCTCCCTCTTTCTCCTTCTCTTCCTTTATGGCTTTAAAAAATATACATATTTCTAAATAATAAGTGTCATTGCTCATTGTGAAGTTAATGAGGCAATAGAAGAGAGAGATTTTTATTTAGGTAGTGCCTAATTTGGCCTTTGAGAGTCTCAGTACTCACCTGAAACTTGGGGTCAAGGTTCTAATAAATCTATCTTTTTTTTTTTTAAATAAACAACTTTCTCAAATTGATTTTTTTATTTTTTTTTATTTTTTTTGACAGAGAGAGAGAGATACAGAGATGAAGAGATAACTGAACTGCGGGAACTCCCCAGTTCAGCACATGGGTCCTCATGGGTCGGGGCCAGGATTCGATCCTCGGTCCCTGGTGCTGCAAAGCAAGCACTTAACCCACTGAGCCATCCCAGCTTCCCTAAATCTATCTTCTGATCATGTATTCTAGCATATAACAGTATTAAAAGCAAATGTTTCTAATGTTATAATTACTGATATTAAATGTTCTGTAGCTATTTATATACCTTAGCTATAGTTGCTATTTTGTTAAACATGGTTATTTTTACAACCTAATAGTGACTGTTCAAATCTTTGAATCACAAAAAATGGTTATCTAGCTACCCTTTCAATAAGAGACATCAGACGGTGACTCACTCTCACTTATACAATAATACTTTATTTGACCGTTCATAAGCACAAGTAGGTCAGGAAGCAATTATTTAAGGTATTTTTGTGAAGGTGACAGAAAACTCAAGCTGGAATTTGAGGAACTCTTATGCAACCATTGCTGATTTACTGTGTCAGTACCAAAAAGAAAAAAATTTTGAGAAAGGTTTCATTTCAATTGTAATGTGCCTTGGGGATCAAGACCATCTACTGCTAGTTTTGAAAAATATTTGCAGTTTATAAACATCAGTACACAGGCTAAATTTTAGGACACATAGATGGCATCTATTTTGAAGGACTCTAAAGGAATCCAACTCTAAATTTAAACTTGTCAGAGAGATAGAAATCTGCAGGCAAAATTAATTCATTAGTAATGGTATTGTTTTTAATCCTCAACCCCTTTTCGTATCATTATATTACTCTATATTTCTAATTCTTTAGTGTCCTGAAGAGGTTGTTAACCAGTGCCAAAAAAAATAATAGATATGCAAAATAGAGAAAGTGGGAGAACAAAAAACATTATTGACTATTAACATAACTCATCCAAAGGAAGGTATTTAAATAAGAAGTACACTAAACTCTAAGAGAAATTAAAAAAAAAAAATGAGTACAGTAAGGAGGTGGCCAGAAGAGAAAGTATTCCCAATGTTCTGACAAAACAAATTATCTTACAAATTTACAAAATGTAATAAGTTGCATTTCATTTACACTACAGTTTAAGAAACATATACCTTCATAAAAATTCTTGATGGCTTGTTATAATGGAAAAATAATGGAAACAATTCTTGTGACTGAACCAGATAAATTTTGGCTACTCCCTGTATTGCCTTGAGAAAAATTATTTAGCCTGTCTTAGCTTCATTTTATTCATTGGCAAAAACTAGTGAAACTTAACTTTTATGATTCATCTGAAAATTAAATAAAGCAGTATACATACATTTTCTTACATAATATCTGCCACATTGTAGATGCTTGAAAAATATCAGTAGCCTCTTCTACTCTCCAGTTCTCTTTATTTAAATGCTATACTGTGTACTAAAGTTTCTAAGACTTTGTGGAAAGAAATTCTATATGTCTGCATTAGGCTTTTAGCCTGCCAGAACTAAGGATTCCTCATAGTGGTATTATCCATTTGCTCCAGAAGTCTCTGAGCATATAGATAAAGAAACTCTTTATGTTTTGTATCATCAAGCTGCCATTAGGGGAGGAATTATTCAAAAGACAAAATTAAGAGGATTTCCCTTTAGGGCGACATAAAGTCATTCTTAACCATTGCAATTGGTCATGTTCAATGACCAGAATTGAACTTTAACCTAATTGATAGAGGTAATCATTCCAAATGCATATTAGATAATTTCCTATTTTAAAATCATCCTGCTCTCAGCAGCTACTATGTTTATGCAAAAACAAAATTTATATAAATATTAATTACTACTCTGTTTTCCTTGTGGATGGTTGAATAGTTTAAAATGTTTTATTATTGTTGTTGTTGTTGTTTTGACAAAGTCAGAAAGAGACTGAGACAGAGAGAGAGAGAGAGAGAGAGAGAAGGGGGTGGCCCAGAGCAGTCCATAGTTGTATGTCATCAGTTTTCAACATGGTTTCATTCCATACATGTGGGAGGAGGCTATGAAGGGCAGAAACTGGGCTGGTTTCTCCGCGTGGGAGGCATGCTGCCTTGAGCCAGGGGCAGAACTGGCGATCTCCCATGTGGGAAGCTCGCCCAGCAAGAACTGAACTGGGGGCCTCAAACATGAGAATCACACCCCAATGCAGCATATAGGTCCACATTGGCTGGTGCCAGTATTCGATCTTTGATCCCCAAGGGCTGCAAATTGAGCGCTTAACTTGCTGAGTCATTACAACTTCCCTTGAATAGTTTAAGAGAGAGAACTCTAATTCAAATAATTTCCATTTAAAACATAGTTAAAAAAAAATCCACCAACAATCACAGTAGCTTAATTGGCATCAGTCCTCTTAATTGACAAAGACAATCCTCTTAATGTTGTCGCTGGTTGATTTTCAGTCCAATCATTTCAACACCAAACCAGTCTATGGACACTTATCTAGTGTGTGCAGCTTCCCAGAAATCACTCAAATTGAAGAAAATTAAGAAAATGTGGAAATTTTAATATAACATAAAATAGTTAACTCTCTAAGAAAGCCCAAAAGAATATGTTTCATCTTAGATTTTTGTTTTTGTTTTTGCCAAATTTGGAATGATTCAGTCATTGATTAGTATGTGTAGAACATGCATGAGATGATACATGTTTAGCTTTTCCAAAGCCAAGGACAGAGAAATGATAAATTGTACCATCTCTCCAATAGGCCTTCTGAGGAAATAGATAATATATAATTATTTTTCCAGTAAAATTAAACTAAAAATTACGGTATTCTTGACCAATGTCCCAGGTTTGAGGAGTACACTATAATTTCTGTAGGGATATGTAGTCTATTCATAACGAGCTTGATACTGCATGATTGGTAGCTTCTCCTACCCAAATGTCTGAAATTTAGGCAGCTAGCTGTCTATCCAGATACTGTGCTTTAGAGATATAGCATTTATAATCCAATTTACTGATCAAGAACGCCAGAATAAGATTTTAATTGGAACTTCAATGCAACATCATCAACTGATTAAATAATACTAACATCTTTCATGTAAGATCTTTAGTTACCACTAAATGTGGTTTTGGACTTTAACAAATACATTTCCTTTGTCATATTAATATATACACACACAGAGGGGTTAATGCTTAGATTTCCTCCTATTTAAAGGTATTACATTTGCAAATTGCAGTATACTACTGAGAAAATGGCACAATTTAATAAAATAGAGAAAGGGGTGCCAGGCTATTTCACTATTATCACATTTAGTTCTATAATATTTTGTGCAATTATTAAAAGCAAGGTAACAGTAATATTTTAGTCATCTCAATACCTAGATTTCTATTAGTTTGGCTAAGAACGTTTTCCTTGGATGATTGCTTGAAAATATCCAAGGGATAATTTTAGGTCCTGAAGAATTAAACACAGGTCTATTTTTATGAGGTAGGGCAGATTAGAAACCGTTCTTTCTGCCTGTTCTAGTGAAATTGGAAATGAAAAGAATGTGTGTCATATGAGGGACAAGTGTCATGAAGCCCATCTGAATTGTAGTTCATGCCCCTTTTTATAGCCTAATGTTCATCTATATCCATTTCCCTGAGAGTATTGCACCCATGAAAAACAAGCTATTGATACATATCTCAGATATAAATCACATCGGCAGTCAAAACAAAGAAGGGGGTTTTGGAGAGATTGGCTGATGCAGTCTAATAATGTATTTGTTTTTCACCTCTAGGATATCACTTTAATACTATCCTGAAACAATGGCACAAAATCATTCCAATTAAATGATCTTAAAATAAGATATATAACAAATTCAGGTGATCTCATTCTGTCTGGTGTGTCAAGAGTTGACAGAACAAAATTGAGCAGAAATAGTTTAAATTTAGTAGTCTTCACGTATGTGTGTGAGGACTGAGAGCAGAAATTGGATTTGCTTCAGTGGAGTCAATTAAGAAAGACTCAACGAGGAAGGGTTGAAGTGCACTGACAGGGCACTGGGAATTCTGTGAACGCTGGCTGGCACTGGCTTGGGTACAAATTAAGCAAGGCACTCTAGTTTCAGATTTTAATTTCCTTGCACTGAAAAATTGCGCTGATGAAATAATAATAATAATTAGTAATAATAATAATAATAATGGTAGTAAAAGGAAAATGTAATGAAAAGACATATTCATCAGTGATCAGCTAGAAAGGGCCATGTCACTTTCACTTTTAGTTTTAAGGTCTCTGGTCATATAGTTTATTTCACACACTTCTTCTGCTGGAACTTCAGTCATTACACCTCATTCTGCTTCATACTGTCCTTCACATAATATTTCACATGCTCGGAAGAATTGAGAGGTAGTTGAGAATAAAGCAAAGATTTTTCTTTATCGTATCTATGGCAAATTATTTAGCCTACTCTGGCTTACTCAGCATGTCATCTACATCTTTTCCCTTGTCTGTCAGCTCTGAAATTTCAAATGTTAGACAGGAGTCATTTATGTCATTAGCAAATATTTATCATGAAATGAAAAGCAGAAAAAAGTTGTAATGTCGATGGTTTTCTTTGTTGTGTAGAAGCTTTTTAGTTTGAAATAATCACACTTGTTTGTTTGTTTTTTTAATATTATTAAATTTATTGGGGCAATATTGGCTAGTAAAATTATGTAGGTTTCAAGTATACAATTCTGTAATACATTTTCTATATATAGCATTATGTGTTCACCACTCAGAGTCAGTTCTCCTTCCATCACCATATATTTGACCCCCTTTATCTTCTTCTAACACCCCCTTCTGGTAACCAATAAACTTTTGTCTGTGTTTATGAGTTTTTATTGGCTTCTTTATCTTGTTTATTTGTTGCTTACAGTTTTATATCACACATATGAGTGATATCATATAATTCTTGACTTTTTCTTTCTTATTTCAGAAAAGAGTCAAGACCTATATGACTTATTTCCTGTATCATGATAATCTCAAGATCCATCCATAGTGTTGCAAATGGCAGTATTTCATCTTTTCTTATGGCAGAGTAATATCCCATAGTAAAGATGTCCCACTTGTTTATTTTTAGTTTGTTACTTAGGCCTTAGGTGTCACACTTAAAATGTCATTGCCAAGACCCATGTCAAGAAAATTTTTAGCCTGTTTTCTTCTAAGAGTTTCTTGATTTCATGTCTTACATATGTCATTAATGCATTTTGAGTTAATTTTCATGAGTGGTTTAAGATAAGGGCCTAGTTTCATTATTTAACAGGTGCTTATCTAATTTCCTCAGCACAAAATAACATAATTCAGACTAAACTACATAAGCCTCTGAGTCAACAGACATTCGACTAAGAATTGGAAATGTGGAGGAGAAAATCCCTAGACAAAAGCAATAGCATAGAAGAACACAGCTATGCCCAAAGACAAAGCACCTAAGTAGGGACAAATGAAGATGAAATTGCTGTTATTTGTTCTCCACTATCATCTCACTTTTGGCTAGAGATGTTATTAATAGCTAAATCTAAGAAGACTATTCAGCAAGGGGAGCTAGGTGATGAAAACAGCATGTTTTAACTTCTTGTGGCACAAAGTAGAGTGGAAAAGGTTTAACAATGGATATGAATGAGTAAACAGAGGATAACTTGCACATTTTAGTAGAATGTATGCCATTATTTCTAGGGCATGGCATCATTTTAGGGATGGATGAATGGATGGATGGATGGATGGATGGATGGATGGATGGATGGATGGATGGATGGATGGGTGGGTGGGTGGGTGGCTAGCTGGCTGGCTGGCTGGATGGCTGGATGGATGGATGGATGACCGGATAGATGGCTGGAAGAATAATAGTGGTATGTACTGATTAAGAATCTGGGCATTGCATATAGTCTTTTGAGATTTACATTGTAGCTACTCCTCTTTACAATGTGTCTTGAACGAGTTCCTCAATCTGTTAAAAAAATATATAGTGAAAACCTCTGTATTATAAAACTGTTTTAAAGATTAAATTATAGAATATGTATAAATTCTTGGACCAATGCTTGGCAGATCATAAGTATCTGTTTATTATTAGTCATAAATACTTGCTGTGATTCACTTTGCCAAACACTTCCGATGGGCTGGTCCATATAATCAAATTTAAATCATAGGTACTGAACAGGTGAGCCTGCTGGGTGTGAGTCCCCAAAAGGTTAGACACAAGAGATACTTTTATTGTGATGCCCACCTTCACGGCTGCCAGCGAAGTTGTGCCACATTAAAGAGGTAATGTATTTGGTTACCTCAAAGTTCAAGTTCTAAATTGTAAGGTATTTAAGAATAATTAGATAACTTGCTATCTAGTGTATTTAGTTTAGTTAAAATATGCTTGAAAAGATAAAAACGTTTTCTATACATGAACAGCATCAATTTGAATACAATAAGCTCTTGCGTATTTCATTTTTGCTCCACTGTTACCAATGAAGACAGCATTTTAAAAATAAAATCTAGAAAGAAAAAGATAGAAAATAAAAAAAAAAATGGTATGTCTTAGAGTACATCTATTCAGATACTAAAAAATTACTTCTTCCTCCTCAAGGCTATGTTCTCAAGATCAACATCCTCCTTGTACAGAGAGTAAAGACTAGAAGAATTATTGAGCTAAGTCTACACTAGTTACTGAAAGTATCACTTGAACCAAGAAAGCCGGTGGGGTCAGAAACAAGATATTGCCAGTAAAGTTAAGATCCTTGTGACGATAAATGACGAATAAAATAAATATTGCGAGTCATTAGATCTGTCTTTCTGGACACTGGAAGTGAAAAAGGAAGTATATAAAAAGCTGGTGCCCAGGTTAGTATAGCATCTTGAACTGAACCCTCTGTAGAGTATCACTGTGTAATTAAGACAGGATACAAAAGAAGTAAGAACTTTCCAATCAATAGTATTATCTAAGACAAAAACGTGAATATATAATGGCACAAAATAAACTGAACATAAGTGAATAGCAACAGCAGAACTAAGAGAAGGCAGGGTTAAGAATTCAACAACTGTATTTTTACCATTAAAAAAAAAAAAACATGATTTACTCATAAATGTTGATCTGGGCTCTCTCAGTTCCATTGTATATGAAATTTCTTATTAAAGAATTCCATTCAAGGGATGCTGCAATGGCTTATCAGGTTGAGCACTTGTCTTGTAACCTGGGTGTCTGAGGATTGTGTTCTGGCCCTGGCCCACGTGGACCCATATGCTGAACTGGGGTATGGTCCCTTCTCATTGGAGTGAGCTTCTCATGTAGGAGGCTGCTGATTCAGCTCCCACCCTGGGTGTGCTTCCCATGTGGGAGGCCCCCAACCCAGTTTCTGCCCTGTGCAGACCTGTGCCCACCTGTGGAGTGAAACTATATTGAAAACTGATGACATACAATTATGGAGACTGCTCTAGGCCCTCCCACTTCTCTCTCTCTCTCTCTCTCTCATCAAAAACAATTAAAAAAAAAAGAATTCTATTCAGGTGTGTTACAATATGGAAAGCAGGCACAACTAGACCCACTAATTTAGTTGGCTGGTAAGAATATTCTTTCCTAAGAACCTCAGACTTCCAATTACACAGATGGGAATCATATAACTTGAGTCTGGAGAGGATGTTTTTATAGATAGCTATTGACAGGTAAAGCAAGTTATATTTTGCTTCCATAAGAGCACCTAATTGGGTGTTTCTAAATTCCGAGTAAACATAAATTGCTTGGGAGATTAAAAAAACAAAAAAACAAAAACAAAAAAACAACAAAGTTAATGATGCCAGAATTTTGCTCCAGATCAATTAAATTAAAATTTCCAGTGCTAGAATTTAGGAATGAGTATTTTTTAAAATACCCTTAGACGAGTTTAACTCATAGCTCCTCTAGACTTGACTCACACACAGTTCTTTGAGATTTCAAGTTCTGGACCCACAATATGTTTAAGACACAGTATAAGAAAACAGCTTTCAGTATAGCTTTGCTTTTAGGTATATGACAGAAAGATTTACAGGGGTTAATAAAGCTCATTTTAATGGGAGACAAGTACTTTTGAAATAAGTGGAGCTCTGTTAGATATGAACTGCTTATTTGGCCCATAGAATTTAAGAGCTAGAAGAAATGAAAAAGAATATCTAGTTAAAAACAATAAAGCAAGTATCATAAATAAAGCTCTTTTAAATTCCCTCGGTTTACTGTACCTCTACCTACCACCACAAACTATAAAAATGAGAAAAATGAGGCTCAAGGAAGGAAACTAAAGAGATTAAACATATGAATTTAGATAAGAAAGAGGTAACATTATAGTACAAGTCAGTGTTCCTACTCTTACTTTATATTTTAAAGCACAAATTTCAAAATAAACATTATGGTTTTATATTTGATTAGAGAGGTGGTGATAATGGGTTAGCTATTGTCATTGTGGTTCCATTGAAAAATAGGCTTCCCAGAATCTTTTTCTGTATGTGGGTTTAAAGTTGGCCAAAAGGGACAATATATGAGGTTAGGTAGGCTAGAGTAAAGCAGCTGACATTACTGAAAGATTTGGGGGATAGATGCAGTGACAAATAAATGCATAAATACTGTAACATTCCACCTAATTCTCCCTCTTCTTATTTCATATCCAGCTATTCCCCTAACTTCTGGTTTTGTTGATCACCAGCTGAACCACAATTTTATCACCAGACACTGACTGTGAACTCACTGGTATCCCATGGGTTCCCCCTAGTGGTCTCACTCTGGCTGCAAGCTGTGATTTGCTTTATACCAGTGCCTCAGGAGCGCTGATTAGATTCATTTTTTTTTTTTTTTTTTTTAGATCTTTCAACTTTTATTTGTGGAAACTTGCATCTCTAGTGTCTTCCATGAAAGAGAAGCATCCTATAATACATCTCTTGTTCTGTCATTCTTCTATTGGCTCTGCTTTTTATGAATAAATGTTGACTGATAGGAGAGGAAAAGGTTCATAAAGTAAGACTTGACTTTACTATGGTATGTTATAAACCCAAGGTGATGGTGACAGTATTTATTCTCAAAAGGCTCAAAGTTTACAAAGGGACTCTTTATTATTTCTAACTAGCACTTGTTTTAGAGGAAAAAAGGCATGTTCAATTCAGAAATAAAGCAGTCTTAATTCAGAGAAATGAAGTCAACTCTACCAAGTCATGGTTGCCTAAGGCTCCCACCCTGGACTCCTCTGAATACTGACACTGTTGTAAAATTCTGCTAATTATACAAGTCAGTTTTGAAATATTAATTTGGATTACTTTACAGAGATGGCTATTAATGGCTTGCCAGCTTTAAAAGAAAAAAAATAAAAAGATTTTCTTTGATCTTAAAGAGCTGGGTTCTATGCTTTGGTAAAGAAAAGTGACTAGAGAGAAAGAAGTCTGAGCATTTCCTATTCATCCAAGTAATTATGGCAAAGAGAGTTTCCTTTGATTTTGGTGGTTAAATTTAAAGATACAGACCCAGTAGTTAAAATCATCCTTTTAGAAGTCATTGTGAAAGCCACATTAAGCTACAAGTGTCTAAGTCTAATGAACAAAATATGGTTTCATTCTCAGAAGTTAGAATGATAAATCCAGAACCATTGTAAAAAATAACATTTAAGTAGTCCTTAGTTATTTTCATAGAAAGCACTGAGTACAAACTGGAACTACTGACATGTTAAAGGATCAGGGATATTTATTAGTAAATTAGTGAAGAATGGAAGTCTCCAGTTATTTAAAGCGTAAAAACACAAACAAGAAGGTTGTTCTCCAATTCCAATATCCAAAGATATCATCACCTTGTGAGGCCTGCCAACAATTGTTTCCTGGGCCTTACTATCCTGATATCCTGATTCTATAGCTATACAATGGCAGTTGTAATAATGATCAATTGCTACATAACAAACTACTCCCAGGTATCAGTATAAATCAAGAAATGTTGATTATCTCACATGTTTATTATTATTTCTGAAGTTAGAAATTTAGAAATGACTTGGCAAGATGGTTCTGGCTTAGGGTCTGTCATGAGATTACATTGGATCTATCCACTGGGACTTTATTACTGGAAGAATTGAGTGGAATTGGAAGAGCTGTTTCTAAGATATCACACACATGTGATCATTGGGAGATTGCCTCAAATCTCATTTGTTGTTTTCAGAGGGCCTCAGTCCTTGCCATGTGAACTTTTCTATAGGGCTCGCCTATATGACAGCTGGCTTTGCTAAAGTGAGTCATCTTAGAGAAAGAATTTAAGTGACTGAGATGAGAACCATGGTATGTTTTATATCATAGTCTCAAAAGTGACCTGTTGTCTTCTGCCATATTCTATTGGTCATAGAATCCAATTCTAGCAGAATGTGAGAGGAAACTACACAAGAGTGTAAATACTAGGAGGCAGGGATCACTGGGAGCCAACTTTGAGGCTGCCTATTATCATATACTTTAGTATGCACCTGTAAAGATTTATTTGTAGGTGGCCTGTAGATCATACTTTAAGAAAAGAATAATCTATAGAGCATATTGATTTTTTTAAAGTACATAAATTATTAATCCATATCATTTTTTGAGATTAATCAAAGGAAATATTGTTTATGACTGGGATAGAAGACTTTGAAATTTGGCTCACTACATCCCTAACATTCTGTCAAAAGCACTACAAATATAGGGGGAAAAACTGAAGATAATATAAGTTTTCAGCAGGTAACTTTGAAGCATCCTTATCAAGATTAAGTAACAATTTGGTAATGCCTAAAATACTGAAGACTTTCAAGCAACTATTTATGAGCACTGCAGATGATAAGGTTGTTGATTATCAGAAAGTGTAGTCACTGATATAGAGAGTCTTACAGAAAAGTAATGGAAAGAAAACAGGCTAAAGAGCTTTGCTGCAGTTATGACTACCAGACAAGGCACAGCTCTCTAATCTATTCCAATTAATAAAATTCACATCAGTGACTAGAAGGAAGAAGCTTTCAAAATTAGCAAGAAAGCAAGACCCAGAGCAATTGGAAAGACAAGCAGTAGGATTTTAGAAATGGGTAGAGTTGGGAAATTAAACCATCAAATAAAAGCTGGCTTGTTGGGTAAGAAAGCTGGCAGCTTCCTACAAGGTTTCAAAAAGCAGAATTTAAGTGTAAGATTTTGGTATTTCAGAAAATCCTATAACTAAAAATATAAAAAAGAAGCTACATTCAGACTGGTAAAAGTGGCAGAGACACAAAACAGGCTAATCTGACACCCATGTGTTAAAAATCTGGAGGAATATCTCAGCTGCAGAAGTTCCTCCTGAGTAGTGAAGAATCCCAACCCAACACTGGGCTGGCTCCTCAGCTCAGAGAACCATTGCTGGGAAAAGGAGCCCTCACAACATATAGCTGTGAAAGTCAGCAAAGATTTGTTTGTTCAGGTGAGACAGAAGGCTGCTGGAAACCCAGGCATCCTTTTAAAAGGCCCAAACACAGACTCACTCACTCATAGGTACTCATTCTGGGCTCAGGCAGACAGACAGCAGCTCAGGAGGCACCAGAGACACACAGGGAGAGACTGAGTTGTATGATTTCAAGGTGATGGCTAAAGGGACATCCACCATTGTTCCTATGCTGAGCCCTATATTAGAGCAGATAGTGGGTAGGCACCATATAACCTATGTTGAGGCCTTTTGCTGAATTGCCCCAGGCCTGGTAACAGTGGTAGCCAGCTTCTGTTCACAGCATGTCCTCTCCCACAAGACTCCAGGTCTAGTACAGGCAGCTACCAACCACAGATCACTTTGTAGCTTCTACCAGTTAGCCATGGATGGGTCACAGTGACCTGGATTGGTCATTTGGCCTGCCTCACAGTCCCTCTTAAGAGGCCCCAGGATGAGCATACTCAGTGGCTAGCTTCAGGCCACAAGAGAGCACTATCTGCTTTGCCCCACAAAAGGAACACCAAATAGGTGGTCTCAGTAGACACTAGAGACAGCTGGGGTAAATCTCACTCTGTGGGGTCAGCAACCTTACAGCAGCTTATATGCTATGGTTTTGGCCAGGCCTCAAAGCGAGTCAGCCTGAGGACCAATCCTATCCAGTGACGTGCCAACAGCAATCAAGTTTCAACTACAATAGCAGGACACACATATCCCACAAAAGAGACACACCTACTAAATATAGCTACCCTGATAAGACTGGGAGACATAAAGATCTACTTAATACATAGAAACAAACACAGAGAGGCAGCCAAAATGAGGAGAAAAGATGCATGTCCCAAATAAAAAAATAAAATAAAAAATAAAGGACAAAACAAAACAAACAAACAAAACACACACACACACACACACACACACACTAAACTTAATGGAAGCAAGCAATTTACCAGATACAGAGCTCAAAACACTGATTATAAGGATGCTTAAGAAACATAGTGAGAACTTCAATAAAGAGATAGTAAATATAAAAAAGAAATCATAAAAAAGAACCAGTCAGAAATGTAGAATACAATAATATAAATGAAGAATATACTAGAAGAAATCGGCAACAGATTTGATGAAGCAGCAGATTGAGTTAGCAATTAGAAATACAGAGTAACAGAAAACATCCAATCAGAACAGAAAAAAAAAAAAAGAAACAAACAAATCACACACACACACACACACACACACACACACACACACGAATAATTTAGAGGAAGCTGGGATGGCTCAGTGGGTTAAGTGCTTACTTTGCAGCCCCAGAAACTGTGGATCCAATCCTAGCCCCAGCCCTTTCAGACCCATATGCTGAACTGCGGTGTGCTTCCCATGCGAGAGACCCCCAGTTCGGTTCTTACATCCAGGTTCAGCCCATTACTTGAGGGGGCCTGCCTCTTATGCAGGAAGCCCCCAGCCCTGTCCCTACCCTGTGGGGTCCCCACCCACCTGAGTGAAACAAAACCATGTTAAAAACTGATGATGTACAGCTATAGAGACTGCTCTGGGCCTCCTCAATTCTCTCTGTCGCTGTCAAAAACAATAAAATAAATCTCAAAATAAAGAATAGTTTAAGAGACCTCTGAGCTCTGTACAATCTCCTCCTTCTTGGCCGGAACCCGCTTCTCCATGCTGCCACCGTGGAATTGGAGAACCAAACTGAGGGCCAAATCCCAGTTCAGCATATGGGTCCACATGGGCTGGAGCTGGGACTCAATCCCCACACCCTGGGGCTACAAGAGAGGATCCAAGATGGCGGCATGAGAGGAGAATGCCGATAACTGCCTTGTGAACAGAGGGGAATCCACGGGGGAAACCCTAAGAAACCTCAACTAAGAGAACCACACAACACAGAACAACACACAAAGGTTAGAGAAAAAAGGGGAGAGCGGGAGAGGAAAAGGGAAGCAGCGGTTCGGGGACAGAGACTCGGAGCGCGGCCCGGGGCTGGCCAAAACAAAGGGGGA
>PVKE010025736.1:0-22819 GCA_004027555.1 Craseonycteris thonglongyai | reverse complement strand
TCTCTTTCCCCCTCACCTCCACTCAGCTCCCGAGGGCAGGTCTCCTCCCCCCTCACCTCTACTCAGGCCCTGAGGGCAGGTCTCTCCTTCCTCACCTCCACTCAGCCCCTGAGGGCAGGCCTCTCCTCCCCGCTTATCTCCACTCAGCCCCCACTCAGCCCCCGAGGGCAGTTCTCTTCCCCGCCTCACCTCCACTCAGCCCCTGATTTAAGAAGCCTGGTGAACTACCTTCATCTCTCATCTCATTGAATGCCCTTGAGCTCTAGGCCTTGATTCTGCACTGTTCTGGGGTCGCTGACATGGGCTCTACTTAATGAGCTAACACAATACTTTAATCTTATAAGTTTTGGGACAAAGCATGGCAACATTTTAATACCCTTTTCTCCTTTTGTTTTTCAGGTATTCATTTGGTAAGTGAAAATCATTTAGGAAAAACTCTGCAAGAGTTAGCATTATGTTTTGGGGTATGTATCCTCGTGCCTTTTTTGTTCTGGTTCTGTCATTGCTTGAGCATCTGTCATCAGCTTGCAGGTTTCACCCTGTTGTTCTGATACCATGTTTGTTATCTAACCTGGACCTCTGTCCAGAGTGGTAGACGAATACTGACAAGGACACTCAGTGCACTTTCATGTTCATTATGTGTTGAACCCGTCTCCCTATCACTGGGTAGAGTAGTCCCACAGCAGTGACAGCACGGGGTGATGGCTCCATGCCAATGATATGCATTCATCCCCAGTCCTGAATGAAAAGACCTATGACATGCCTGCTCCCCTCTCCAGACTGCGCCAAACTCCCTGGGGACACAAGCCTGTGGACACCCTACACAGAAGAGGGTTCACCTGGAGGTGTCACTGGCAGGCACCCCAAAGGTGGTGGGATTTCTGCCTGGTTTAGTGGGGGGAGGGCTTCAGGTTCCCCACCACCACCTGTGCTCTAAATCAGGGGTGTCCAACCTCGTGGCTTCCCTGGGTCACACTGGAAGAAGAAGAATTGTCTTGGGCCCCACATAAAATACACTAACAAACGATAGCCAATGAGCTAAAGAAGAAATTGCCAAAAATCTCATGTTTTAAGAAAGTTTACGAATTTGTGTTGGACCGCATTCAAAGCCATCCTGGGCCGCATGCAGCCTGTGGGTTGTACAGACTTGCTCTAAGGGAAAGCTGCACCCAGAGTGAACGTGCAGAGTAGGATTTTTGTCCAGAAAAGAAGGGACAGTGGGACTGTCACTGTAGGCTCACAGGGATGTGCAAGAGAGGACTCAACCTGGAGCAGCAGTAACTGGGTTCTTATCTCCACATAAGAAAGAATTCAGGAGCAAGACCGATGTAGGAAAGCGAAAGTGATTTATTGAAAATGAAAGTACACACTTGAGAGGATAGTGCGGGTGAACTCAGAATGAGTAGTGCCGAGGAATTCACGGTCGGGTTTTATCCGTCACAGGGCGGGAATCGGTGACATCCCATTGACGTGGTTCATTCATCTCCTCCCCCTGGGTAGAATCCTCCATTTCCTGCTTTCTCTTCCTCTGGAACTGTCATGGCAGCAGGTGCACGATGGGAGTCTTAGTAACTGCAATGTGAATGAGATTATAATAACATTCAAATTACCAAAGGTCAGGTCCCAGTCATAGGGATCACCTCCTAGCTGGAGGACACTGGTTCTCATTTTTCTCTAGCTGCAGATACTGGATGCAGTCACTTGTTTCTTGTGTATCCTGTGAGGCAGCTCACCTTGTCTCCTAGAGGGGGTTGTCAATTTTCTAGGCTGTCATCCTGCCTTAGGACCATGGTTGCTGGCTGGGTGGTGAGCGGAGGACAGCCTCCAAGTGGGCAGGGCCAGGCACAGCACAGGTTATGTTTGGGTCTCCCTGGTTTACATGCTATTAAAACAAAGACATCAGCACTCTTCAGGGAGAGGTAAATGAACCCAGACTCATTACAGCAAGACATTGTCATGCTCAGGTCACAGTCCCCAACCACAAAGAAACAGGACCAGGACAGCAGGCTTATTCTGGAGGGACTAGAGAGTTGACAGCGGCCAATCCCAAGATGACAGGACCCTGGGATTTCAGATGGGGTCTGAGCAGCAGTCCGGCTCCCACTTCGTGAAAGAAATGGAAGTGCAGTAGAAAACTCGAAAATATAGTAACGAACCAGTGAAAATTCCCAAACTGAAAATACAGTATCTGAAATAAGAAGTTCACTGGATGGGCTGGATAACAGGATGGAGGTGACCCAGGAATGAAAGTATAATAGCAGGGGAGGTCACCCAGACTGAGACAGAGCCCCAGGCGGAGAGGGGAGAGAATGGCTGAAAAGTTTCCAGCTGGGCTGGGAGACATAAATGTACAGATTCAAGAAGCCTGCTGAACCCCAAACAGCATAAATAAATGAAAACTGCTCACATTATTGAAATCAATCCTTTGGACCCTGGTGCCCAGGGACAGTGATGCTGCGAGATGGAGAAGGCCCCCCAAGATCCTGTGCCCAGACAGCACCCTCCAAGGATGGAGACAAAATAAGGAGTGAGAGACTTCATCGCTGGTTGACGTGCACTCATCAGTGCCACAGGCAGCTCTCCAGTCTGCAGGGAAGTGACAGGAGGTGACATGGTCCCCGAGCAGGAATGAAGAACACAGAAAACACGGAATGTGAATACACGGGTGAATGAGAAGAGGGCTTTTCTTCTATTTCTTCAAGAAACACGTGAGACTGCCTAAAGCAAAGTGAACCCTTTGTCTTCTGAGGTTTGTAATGCACTCAGAGGGATGCACATGACAAGCATTACATGGAGCGTGCTAGAAGGCACAGATGGACCCACATGGCTGCGGGTCACCTGTTTTGTGAAGCATTACAGTTTTAACTTGAAGATTTGAAAAGTTAAAGATACGTAGTGTAGGCCCTGGAGTACATACTAGGAAAGTATAGAGTAGTAGTATCGGCTAAAATGCTGATGGACACATTAAAGGGGTGTTCTGAAAATATTCAAATTACCCAAAAAAAGAGGGAAGGGGAAACACAGGAATGAAAACTGAGGGTTTAATAGGAAATAAAAAATGAAGCAGTTAACCTAAATACCACATCAGTAATTATATTTCCATATTTTGCCATGTGTAATGAACTCCTGTATATAATGTGTACCCACGTTTTTGGCCCATACTTTCAGGGAAAAAATCTTTTGTTTTAATTTTTTAATTCAAATTCTTATTTGTTTATATTTAAGTATAAAAGGAATTTTAGCATTTCACATATTATAGTACAAAAAATTTATGTAACAAATAATTACAAAACACGAGCACATACCAGGTCAGAGAAAGGGAGGTGAGCAGGAGAGAAGCCGAAACGCAGCCCAGGCAGGTTGGAAGCCGAGAGCTGACAAGGGCAGAGGTGTGGAGGCTGAAGCAGTGTGACCCTGGATGAGATGATCCCTGAACCAAGGCGATTATCGTGTCCCAGGGTATTGTTTTGTGTATGAATATTGTTATTGTTCTAGAGTTACACTTTTAACTCATAAGCATAAATAAAAGAATTAAAAACATAGATACAGAATTAGTACTACCCATGTATAATCTGCATCCTTGTTTTTCCTTCACAAATTTGGGCAAAAAATATACATTATACACAGTAAAATACGGTGTTGTTGGACCAAACACTCCAATTAAAAGATGGAAGTCTACAGAACAAATTCAAAAGAAAAAGTATAATGCAGTTATATTCTTCTGTGGGAGATACACATTAAATATAGAAACACAGAAAGTTTGAAAGAAAATGGATGGGAAAGATACACCATGAAGACATAGTCTGAAGGTGAGTTCAGGACTGACCATCACCCCAAGTATAAGAAACGAGGCATCACGGAGAGCCAGAAAGATACAACAGACGTCAAAGTACATGAAATAAGAGTGACTACTAAAGGGAGACAGAAAGAAATTCAACACCCCTGTTCCCTCAGTTGACAGAACAACTAGATGGAAAATTGGTAAAGGGGTGGCCCCTCTGAGCAGTACTACCTGGCTCTAATGAGTGTTTCTGAGGGACCTCACCCTGCTGTCTTATGATGCACATTCTGTTCACGTGCACATGGTTCATCTACCGGGAACACCAGCCATGTGCCAGGCCACATGAAAAGAATACACTGAAAAGGGATTAAATTATATAGAGATTCTGCTTCCCTGAGACACAGGCTCTCCCATCCTACCAGTGAACAAGAGCTGGAAATTCTGCAAACGCCACAACTTTTCTGCACTGCTTCGGCACACTTGAGTTTGCCAAGCAGCTAAGGGATCAAAATTCCCAGCCTGTCCAACTGCAGAGGGATGTACCCATGAGTAGCTGCAAGAGGGAGAGGGTAAGGAGAAAGTCGCCAACATACTGACGAATTCTTAGAGGGCCAGTTGTCCCCAGACACAAGAGTTAGGGCAGGGTGGAAGACCTCATATGTGCAAAGCTGGAGGTGACTGGCCACTAACACACTCACCTGCCCCTGCCCCCTGGACTCTCCTCTTACAGGAAACAGAAGCCGCAGACCACTTGGGAGGGGACATAACTCTATACCCCGAGGTCCCTGGGGGAAAGGGATCTATGATAGAAGACCCAGATGGTGTCCAATACAGAGCGTACTCTGCTCCTGCTGGGGGCTGTTGGTGAGCAGGGTAGGGGGAGAATTGGCAAAATTGCTGAGAAGACCCCATCTCAAGTCTGCGAGTAAAGCTGGACCAGGAGCTGAGAGTCCCTTCTTTCACTGTCTGCCTGGAACCCAAGGACAAGCAGCCGCGTGCCATGGGAGAAGCCGCTCCAGGGCCTGGTGGGCAGGAGCTTCTGAAAGTGAGAAACACAGGCCTCACGCTGAGCACAACAGATGACCACAGCCCCTGCTGAAGGAAGCTGAAGTCTGTGGTCACTCAGGGTTGTGAGGGAACAACAGATCCAAACCCAGCTCACTTTCTGGCTAGATTGTCCTGTCCCCATCCCCAAGTAATAGCCTCACTGTGCATGTTTGTTTCTGGGTAGTTATGTTCACCTCAGCAGCTACTGTTTTTCTACTCACAATATCTTACATAATAAAAAAGAAATCAGTAGACACATCCCCGGGGGGGCAGGAAGGAGACCTGCTGACAGTGGATTGATGAGAGACAGCAGTCAGTAGAGATGACCCAGATGTTGGGGTTCTCAGGTAATAACCTTAAATAACAGTGGTGAACATGTCAGAGTTTCTGGTGGAAAAGGTAGACAGCCTGCAAGAACAGATGAGCTGCTTCAGCAAACAGTGGGAAACTGCACATGAACCAGATGGAAATACTAGAAGCAAACAGTAGAGTCTGATGTGGACTTCCTCTCCTGGGTTTGCAACACAACTACAGAACTATAGCTGAGGGAAAGGAGAATCCATGAACTTGAAGATAGGCAAAATGAAACACATGGGAAATAAGGAGTTAAAGAACAGAATAGAGCACCTATGGATTGAGGGACAATGTCAAACAATTTAACAAAATAATTGAAGAGGAAAAGAGAAAGAAAGGACAGAAAAATATTTGAAGAAATAAAGGCCAAGAATTTTCCAAAATGAATGAAAGACAAAATGCCAGATTCAAGAATTTTAGAGATCACTAAGAAAAACTTACTCACCACACACATTTCTATATATGTTATAGTCAAATTGCCAAAAACCAGAGAGCAAATCTTAACTGGAGCCAGAGGTGGGAAAGATCCTTACAGAAATACGAAGATAATCATTGTAGCATGTTACTTGTTAGTAACTGTACCGGCCAGAGGACAAGGGAGTGACATCTTAAAGTGTCAGCAAGGAAGGAAACCCCACTATCAACCCAGAGTTCTATACACAGCAACACTATCCTCAACAATGCTGGCAAAATGAAGTCTTTTTCGGGTGAGCTATTAGAAATGTTAAAGGAAGTTCTGGCAAAGCATCAGAATTTGTTAACATGAGGGTAAATACAAAAATTTTTTCTGATTTTTAGTTACTTTAAAAGGTAGGTAACAAAGCAGAAATTTAAAGCATATCAATCAGACTGTCATGAGCTGGTGTCACTTACCAACTTCTTAACCCGCCAAATGGACCCGTCCAGTGATGTGGCTGTGCTTAGAATTGGGAACTGCAGGACCTTGTGGTCAGTGGTGGTAACATTCACTCCGTGTTCTCAGGTTTGCACTTTTTTTTTTTAAGATTTATTTTTATTGTTTTTGACAGAGGGAGAGAGAGAGATAGGGAGAAAGGGGAGGGCCCAGAACAGTCTCCACAGCTGTACATCATTGGTTTTTTCCACATAGTTTCATTCCACAGGTGGAATCGGGGCTGCACAGGGCAGGAACTGGGCTGGGGTCTCACCCAGTGAGAACTGAACTGGGGGCACTCCCCAGTTCAGCATATGGGTCCGCCCGGGCCAGGGCCGGGATTCAATCCTCGGTCCCCAGGGCTGCAAAGTGAGTGCTTAACCCACTGAGCCGTCCCAGCTTCCCCTGCACTTTTATTTTTAAGCAAGGAGAAGCAAGCAATGGAATTATTTTTGGATATGTTCTCTTTCCCATTTGCAAATCAAGCATGGTCTAATTATAACCAGTTAGTTTTCTATAACCTGTGAGTTATGTGCACTTGTGTCAAAGGAAAGGAAACTTTCTTTAAGTTTGGGAGTGAGTTTAGATGTGAGAAAGAACTGGGCTGCCACCTTCTGAATTAGGATTTGATATCAAAATTGTCCTCCAAAAAACCTGCTTTGTCCAACAGTTAGATAAACCCTCTTGACTTAATAAACTTTATTTATTTGGTTTATCTGCCATTGCAGCAGTATTCTTTTTTCTTAATTGTTATGACAGATGAAATCACCAGACCCTAAGTCCTATATATTGTAGGAAAATCCTGTGCTCTTTGACAGTGAATTCTGGGCAGTTACCATAAAATCAGCTTTTGGAGCAAACCAGGCACACACCATGGGGCCTGTGAATGGACAGGTACAGGTCACAGAGGCAGCAAGAAGCGACTGACATTAGTACATGCTCTCTGACTCCTGACAGGTGCCCTTCAGGGTAGGGGTGCTGTCCTGTCTCAGGCTGAGGCTTCAGAGGCTTAGAGAAATCAGTGATCACTGAGGATCACAAGACCAGTAGTGACAGGAAAGCTGGGACAGGGACCCAGGGTCTTCAACATGGAGCCTGTGCGTCTGGTGAGACTCGGCAGTTTGCAATAAGGGTGTAGGGAAGGCGGCGGGGTGAGCTGCCTTGGAACCACACACAGTAGTCTGAAAGAACATGTGCTGTCCCTTAAATCACATGTTAAGCCCAGCAAAGCTGCATGCTGAGGCTTATTCTAGAGCTCCCCTCCCTACACTCCCAGCCGCTGGCCACAGCCACAACCCGTTGGTCCTTGGTGGAGGGCTGCGGGACAGGCTCTTCTAACAGGAGACTTGAGCTAATAGCTACCTTTTGCTCCGAATTAAAGGGAGTCTGCCCTTCATTTATGCTTCTGTTGGTGTATCTGGTGCTCAGCACAAGTTTAACTGCCTCCTGTCACAGGCGAGTGTTGGGAGACTGAGAAGCCATCCGCTGACTTGCTACTTACTACATTTCCTCCTGGGGGCCCCTGAGTAGCACTGAATTTCACGCGCTGTTCTGTACAGCTCTTGGCAGGCCACCCCCACTAACTCCATGAGCACAATTCAGAATGCCCCTAAGAGTCACAGCAGCTGGCTCACCACTGGGTGACCACTAAGCCTCTCTGCTCTGTCCTTCAGTTACTGTAGTGTGCCCCTGGATGCCGGACCCGGAACAGCCAAATGGGGGATTCAACCTTCTGGGAGCTTTCCCTTCCTCTGGCCTCAGTTGGGGGCTGCCTACAAGAACTTAGTCTTCACAGTAAGCGATCATCCATTCTGTTTGTACTTATTTCTCAATGTTTATCTTAATTATCTCTATTGTGTCTTTATTTTGCAAAATGGACTTGGGTAAAAATAAAGCAAACCTGTGGATTACACACTGAGATATATACTAAGCTGTGACACAGAACAGCATTCTCGGAAAATGTGGTGCCTCAGGCAGCCGGCTGACTGGAACTGAGCAAGGCTGCTTGAGCTGTTCTCGGTCCAGTACGGTCATCTCTAGCTATGCACGTTTTCTGGCTTAAAGTTGAGTGAAATACAGTGGACCACTCGTTAACCACATCTGCCCACATCATGTGCTCATTAGCCACATTGGCCATGCTGATCACAGACCATCTCTGTTGCTATAGAAAGTTCTGTGGATGGCTGGTCAGAGGCTGCCCTTCGTTTAACCAGTAGGCACATTTATTTTCTTCTGGGGAGTTAACCACCTCTCTCCTCTGACATCTTACAACGTGGCAGGTCTAAGTACAGCCTCTTCTGTTTGGGAGCAGGGACACATGGCTGGTCTACCTGGAGGAGGCACAGCTAAGGTGTCTGGTTGTCTTCCCTTTGTTCAGAGTGACCAGATATATCCCAGGACTTCTGAGTTTCTATGAACATTCTGCCATGGTTTTGAAGTCCCTTCTCCAATGTGGGTGTCACCTGCTGCAGTTCTGCAGCCCTATCCCCTGGGGTCGAGAATTTCCTTTTGCATAAATCTGGGTAAGGGGGTAGACAGCAGTGAATGAAGGCCATTTGCTCCAGGACACAGGAAAACCACAGCATTTGTGATAACACCGCTTCGCCAGCTGCATCTCTACTGAAGCATTAAGTGTGGCTGGGCTTTGAAGGCTGCTGGTCTGGTCTGGTAACTCTTACTTCAAAGAATGGGTCTAAAACATGATTAATTCAGTGCCCCTATAAGTGTGTTTCCTGCTTCCCTGCAGGAAGTGAGCTTTTTGATATCTGTGAGCTTGGGGCTAGAGCCTCCTTCAAACTTTATGCTGTCCTTGTGCATTTGAATACAGTGCAGGATCCAGTAGGGGGCTTCCAGGAAGGGCATCCTGGTCTTATCCACTAGGACAAGGCTCTTCTTGGCCCATGCCCTCTGGACATCGCGCTGAGCTCCCCAGGCCGTGTACCCCAACCTTAAGGGAGCAAGTGCTCTGGAAGGGGGCTCCTGTCTGCCTGTATTTAGTGAGGTTAGGATGAGCAAGGGCCACAGCAGTTCTTTTCTCTTGGCTGAGTTGTCTGACTTACCCCACAAGAGCTTTTGCAGCATCTTCCCTCAGAGGTCAGCCCTTCCCAGGCCTGGGGGGCCCAGAGAGCACTAGAACAGGCAGGCTTTGAACATGCCTGGTCTTACCACCTTGTGGATGAGACAGACAGGGAGAGACTCGTGTATAGGGGTCCTACAACCCGCATGGGCAGTCCACACTGGCCCAGGCAGACAGACCCAAGGAAGATGGCACTGTCCGGAGGCCTCGCCATAGGCTCCTGAGGCCTTTGGAGTGTTTTCTTCCCCAAATTGCATTTTGTAGCTTCTCTGATTGTGTTTTTAGCCCGAGGGGCCTCACTGTGTGCAGGTGTTGACCTCCAGGTGATCTCCCAGGCAGGAGAAGTAGTATTTTCTTCCCTGGCCTCCCCTTACCCTGGCACTGATAGTTCTCTGCTAGGAGCTCCAGGAACCTTGCCACTCCCAGGGACACAATATGCTACATAAGAGCAGTAACTGATGGTGGAGGTCAGGCTGGACCTCCAGGGGCCCAAGGCAAGAAAACAGGTCTCATTCAGGGAGGTGGGTATCAGTGAAGACAGCCAATAGCAGGACACTTCTGTGGTATGGATTCTGGACTTGTCCCTCTAATACAATATATGGGTTCTGAAATGATCCCTGTAATATGCTGTAATTGTTTTAATATATAAAAAAGTGCAGGGAATGCTGGGATAGCTTAGCAGTTGAGTGCTTGCCTCACAGTCACAAGGTCCAGGGTTCTATTGCTGGCCCCGGCCCGTGCAAACCCACATGCTGAACTGCAGTGCAGATGCTAACCGCCAGGATGGCTCAGCAGTGCAAGTTCTTGCCTTCCATATGGGAGGCCTCCAGTTTAGTTCCCACCCCACTCAGCCCCACATCCACCTGTGTGGAATGAAACCATGTCACAGCTAGTGAAGTGCAACTATGGAGACTGCTCTGGGCCCTCCCCCACTTCTCTCTTTCTTCCCCCCCCCCTTTCTCTTTCCATCTCTGACACACCTCTCAAAACAATAAAAAAATAAATAAAAATAAAGATGCAGAAATCAGTAACATTGAGCCTCAAGATTAGCTGCCTTTAATCCATGGTTTGGATTCTCAGTGTGGTGCTAGGAACAAGGATTGGGAGGACAAGGAAGCTGCATGGGGGGCTGTGCAAAGGGGTTGGCAGGGGGTCTGAGGACATGAGCACCCTCAGGATGGAGTGAGATGTCTGGAGAGAATCTTAGGGAAGTTTTCTGAAAGACCACTCCCAGGACATTCTTTTTAGGAAAAAAACATTCCATTTTTTACTGTAGACCCATTTGACTAAGAGTTGGACAATTTAGGGATCCTTCATTTCAGTAAGAACCATAGTCAATGCATTATTGATTTATCCTAGTGTGAAAACCCAGGGTCAGCTAGTCTAGCACAGGGGTCTCCAACCCCCAGGCCATGGACAGGTACTAGTCTGTGGCCTTTAGGAACCAGGCCTCAAAGTAGAAGGTGATTGGTAGGTGAACGAGTGAACCTTCATCTGTATTTACAGCTGCTCCTCATCGCTCATATTACCACCTTAGCTCTGCCTCCTGTCACATCAGTGGCGGCGTTAGATTCTCATAGGAGCATGAACCCTATTATGAACTGCACATGCAGGGCATCCGGGTTTTGCGCTCCTTATGAGAACCTAATTAATGCCTAATAATCTGAGGTGGAGCTGAGGCGGTGATGCCTTGAAAATATGTTTGAGACAACTTCAAATCTCTCTGTGTTCTGGAGTAAAGTCAAGGCAAATATCCTGAGATTGCCACAGAAGCACAGAAAAGCCTGCTTCCATATCCAACATCCTGTCTTTGTGAAGCAGGGTTTTCTGCAGTGACAGCAACCAAAACGAGATTACGGAGTAGACTGGACAATAAGTAACACACTCAGGTGGCACTGTTTCCCATCACCCCCAGATGGGACCATCTAGTTGCAGGAAAACAAGCTCAGGTTAGTGAGCTGTATAATTACTTCATAATGTATCACAGTGCAATAATAATAGAAGTAAAATGCACAATAAATGTAATGTGCTTGAATCATCCCAAAACCATCCCCCACCCCAGTCCGTGGAAAAATTGTCTTCTGTGAAACCAGTCCCTGGTGTCAGGTTGGGGGTGGTTGGTCTAGATCAGGGGTGTCAAACTCAATTAAAACATATGCCATTTGGTGCAACAGGCAAGATTCACATGGGCCACATCACATTTACAAATGTCACCGGAACTGAGTCAGCGCATTTATACACGCCCACAGGCCCCCAGGAAGGGCACTGGGCCACATGTACACTCGTCTTCAGTAGTTAAAGGGTTAACGAGGGAATTGTGTGTATGGTATTGCCTCAATCTCCCCTAAGCGCTATTTTCTTCATAACAATTTTTCTATTTTCATTTTATTTCAGAGCATCGTGGGCCACAAAAAATTACCTCGAGGGCCGCATGTGGCCCGCAGGCCGCCAGTTTGACACCCCTGGTCTAGAGTCTTCCCTGGGGATGGGCATGTGTCAGTGAATGAGTCCCGCAGGGAGGGAGCAGGACCTGGCTCGCATGCTCAGTGAGCTGAGGACACACACAGATTTTGGTGAGGGACATCCTCATCACAGATGCAAGAACTGAATCACAGTGTTTAAACACACCCCACAGGTCCCTGGGTGAGCCTTGGGGTTGGGGCCAGCTGGCGCTGCCCTGGGCAGTCAGGTGCCTGGCAGGGAAGCTGATGTGCAGGTGGGCCACACCTGTGCAGGCCTGGAGGGCTTGCATTGCAGGGACTAATGCACAAGGCTGCTTTTGAGTTCTGTCACTGTACTAAGCAGCTTTTTGCTCTGCCCCTGCCGAGTAGGACACTTCATTTTTGCTTCATTAAGTCTGTTTTCCAGGCAGGTCCAACACTGGCGTCAGATGTTTAGGAAGCCTGGACACTTGAACCCTGTATCCTCTGTCACAGCAGCGCCTCCCACCAGCCGTTGTGAATTAAATGCTCTCTGTGACCTCTCGCCCTTGCCGCTCTTAAATTCATGCTTTAAAAACAGCTTAATGAGGGGTTTACTGGCCCAATTGGAAGTTTTTATTAAAATCTATTAGTGCTGGAGCGGAGCCTGCCTGCAGGAAGCGATTAGCTGCCTGGGAGCTCCGGTCCTCCCAAACCGTCTCCAGGTCCTCGCTTCGCCTGGTTCTCATATCCTCTGCTTTAATGATGGTTCATCTGATTCTCTTCCCAGCCCCCATGTCCAAGAAAGCAGTTCTTCTAATTAAATTATTCCCATAATCAGAGGCAGCCTCGTTCGCCCTTCCGTGAGCTCGCCCAGGGCTGCGATCCCTTTCTGGGGAGTATCCCCTGCCATGTGCTAGGTAATCTGGGTTGATTTGGTCGCTTTCCAGAAGTGACACACCGACAGCAAAGCCCCTCCTGCCTGCTCCCCGGAATGCAAGTGGCCACTTGGCAGTGTTTGGTTTGGTCTCGTGTCTGCTCATGTTCTAGGAAGGACAGAGATGCCTGAGTTGGGTGATACTTAGAGCTACAAGATGACATGTGCTGGACATGAACCATCTCAGCTAGCAGAGGTGGTCATTTCCCAAGTGAGAAAAACAATCTCAAATAGCATTTTCTTCATCACGAGCGGTTCTAGGTGGCCATGGCCGCAGAGAGGGGCCGGCCCTGCTGGAAGCTCTACCTCCTCCTCACCCAGTGCCCTGTCTACCTCTGGCCTGAACTGCCTCCTTGGTGCTCTGGGCTCTCCAGTGCTTCTCAATCAGGATCTCTGGGACAGTCTTAATCCCAGAGTGGTGTTTCTGTTTTGTTCTGCCTTCCCTGTCCCTACACCACACTAATAGTTCAGGTCACTAGGACACCATTGAAGGTCTCTAAAGAGACAGTGCTGTCCAGGGGTGTGACTTTCTGTTAATGGTGGGAAAGGGGTGAGCTGGGAAGGAGCTGGGGAGGAGACCTACAGTGACTTCCGGACAGGGAGCAGCCAGGACTCCTGACTGTCACTCAGTTTGGCACAATTGTCCACACGAATTGCCCAGCTTCAGACTGGCAGGAGCACTCAGCATTCCGACTAGGACATCGAAGGGGGAAGCCAGTTCTGGGGCACTTTAGAGAGTGCCCCTTGTGGATGGGTTCTACTTCCTTCATGTGTGGGCACACACTGTACATAGTGCATATTTTTAGTGTCATTTTTTTTAATCTAATTTTGTCCTCCACCCAAGTTAACCACCCACCGGACCATGCCCTTCCTTATCTTTGTGCCTACTCAGATCTGTGCACCTGTGCACAGACATGGACATGCTTACACACACTTGGGACTGGGGCTGTTGTTTACCCACAGGGCGATAGTATATGCATGTCTGCCATTTCACTTTTTCAATGGTGAAAATTAGTTGAACCCAGAAGAAAATGTTTACTATTTTTTTCTTAATCACATGATTATTAACACTGCTTGTTCTGAATTTCTCCCATCACATCTAGTCACCTATTACAACTTCTAAAACATACTTACCTCTTTAATATACTGAATTCTAGAATACTGAAGAAGCACTTTGGTGCTGTAACTCATCCTGAATCCATTTGGATGGCTTTTGTCTGGAATGCTTCTAAATTACCTTTTATTTTTATTAAATTGTGTAGATATGAATGTTTGAGTAGCATTTGCTTTTCAGTTCACAGTATAATTAATGGTGTCACAGCTGACTGTTGAGTTTCCTGGGTACCAGTGCCTGGATAGCAGTGCCTTAGCACCCCATTTCCTAGAGACTTGCAGCAAGTCCCTGCAGACGAGGGTCAGTCTGACCTTGGCACACCCTTGCCCGCTGCCTCCTGGCTGCACACTGTTCAGAGTGGCCACCCCCAGCTACAGTTCTGTCTCCACTCTCCTGCGTGATGCCAAGCACTGAGCAGAATAGCCACAGGCCGTGTGTTATGGTTCTCTTCAAAGAACTGGTTTTATCACATTTTTTTTAAAAAAGTGTTCTTATTAATTTTTGCTTTTTATAGGTTGCTTCCTCTTTCTGAGAGAAAGGGGTTTATTATTTTCTAAGATCTTGAGTTGATTATTTAACTCATTAATTTCCCATCTCTTACTATCCGCTAATGAAAGCATGGGGATGACCACTCTCTAACGGTCTCCCCAGTCCACCCCATCATGTGAGGCCCCAGTGTCCCCCTGACAGGGCAGATAGTGTCACTTATAACTCTCAGTACTGATGCCTCTTTGATCCAAGTGCTGTTTAGAGAAAAGCTTCAAATATCCCAAAGCCTTAGGTTTTCTAGGTTAAATTTGTTGACCAGTTTCTGGTTTTATCACACTATCACCAATAATATGGCCTGAAGATTATTCTTTTAATTATTAAAGAAACACTTAGACATGTGCATGGATTAGAAAATGAAATTGTATTACATAGCTTATAAAAAAAATAGCAGTACCTTCTTTACCTCTCCTCACCCCTCATCTCCAGAGTAGCTTCTTCACCTTCTCTAGCACACCTGCATTTCCCTCCTTGGTTCTGACTAGGTTTGTATAGGCTGTTCATTGTGTATCACTTTTAGACGTTATCTGTGTACTTCCTATTATGAATGATTAGAGTTACTCTTTCACATCCCTAACATTCTCGCCATCTCAGTATAGCTATGTCACAGTTTTTTATTAAATATTCAGTCTTTGCATTATTGTGACTATGTAAATATGGTTGACTGCTGAGGCAGTAGTGAAGGATAGGCATATTTTTTCCTAATAACTCTTTGTTTTTCCTGGAATTAATAGCTGCCTCTCCTTTTTTGATTTGCTTTGTTTTTCAACTCTGATCATGTTTCAATAATCTGTTCCCAGTTTACCAGCCCAAGTGCTTGACCTCTTCCACTACTGCTTTTCACTGAATCTGGCACATTAGATGCTCTCAGCCTCTTCTCCCTGCATCACAGGACTCCTGCGGTTACAGCCTAGAGTGGATGCTTTCTAAGCCTCTGGATTTGGAGATTGTAGGGCAGGTTATCCCATTGCCAGATTGGGTACCACTGACTGACTGGTTCCTCTCCCCATCCTAGGGGTCCTTATTCTTTGTTCACAGGGGCAGGTTCCTAGTTGTGCTGGGTGAGGCTCAGTGACACAGCCACTCCACCCCCTTCTTTTCCTTGCTCGTCCTAGAGTAGTGTCCTTAGGGAGGGTCCCTCTTTACGCCCTTTTCTTGATCACACTTACATAAAGACAGTCAAAAGCGTTTGTTGAGCTGGTTCCTTCTCTGCTTCTCCAGCATTAGCAGTTGCCTATATGAGGCGAGAGGAACCAGGCTGATTTTATTCACATTGCCCCAGTGCCACTTCCCTGCTGGGTAAACACTTGTCTGTCCTGAATTGCAGTGAACACCACAGCCCAGAGAAGGGCTTTTGGTCTCATCAAACACCACCACAGCCACTGGCTGGCCTGGAACCTCCAGAATTTGCCATGTGTCCCTGGAGCTTCCTGGCTCCAAGGCCCCATTGTTGGATACCAGCAGAACACAGCGGCGGCAGGCCTGACCTTTGCCAATGCAAGTAACAGGGAGAAGCATTGTTGAGTAAGCCCTGGAGTAGCAGCTGTGTGCCAGTTTCTTTTGTAAATGCTTTGATATTTTAAAACAGAAATTTTAGAAGAGGAAGCCATGCTTTGTTGCTGTTATAATAGCAGCTCTTGTCTGTGTGGATTCACTGAATGGAGACACAGATACCGGTGCAGCTTTAGTACTGTTAATGGTTCCTAAGTGCATATAACAAATCTCTTCCCAATGGTTGTACCCTCCTGTTAGCAAAAATTTTACACCCCTTTTAAAGCAGGAACCCCTGTGTTTACTGCAGGCATGTTGGCTGGTTTCAGATTAGTATCCCTTTGACAGCATAGTGTTGCTGGTTTGCTGTTTGGTTTCAGCCTCAGTGAATGTCTTTGGAGCATTTAGAAGATGGACACGAAGACAGTATTCAGTGATAGATTTTTGTGTGATGTTCATTATACTGACGGACTTTGTTCTGGCTGTTTCCGTGTAGGACATGGTCCCCAGGAGCTGCATGCTCCTCACATCCAACTCCTGCACCTGCACAGCCCCAGCCGCAGCTTTGATCTTTACTTGGGTGTCAGTTTATCGTCTATACCTGCCTCTCCTCCCACCAGACCACCAGCCCCATGAGGGCCAGGGCTTTTCCCATCCGCACAGTGCATAGGGCAGGGAGGAGTCAATCATGGCTTGTCTGTGCGTGGAATGGAGGGACTGTGAGTCCACATGCAGTGTCATGAGAAGGCAAACAGTCTGGTGGCCTCCACATGCTCTCACACCATCAGTCTTGAAGTGGACATCATGCCTTCTTAAGGCTACTGGCAGCTCAAGAGGCCATGCTTGGTGAGTGACTCACTGCATCAAGAAGCCTGATTACTTGTGTTCTTTGATTTTCAGTAAAACATCAGAACACAGAACTGCTAGCACAGTTGCAGTATGGGTTCTGGTGTTTCTGAGAGATAGGCCGCATGTCCCTCCTCAGGATATCCTTGGCCTTGGTGGCAGACCACAGGTCTGGGAACATGGCACCTCTTCCTCCTCAGCACTGAGCCAGCCACAGGGAAGCACTTGGCAAAACACTCAGTCAATTGAACCAACTAAGGGCAGACACACAACGGAGCCCAGAGTGGGAGGCAGCAGAGCTCTGGCTCAATCTGAGGTTTGCTGTCTCCACCTCAGCAGGGTGACCACAGGATTGACAGCAGCCATGCCACGTTTTGTTCCCAGGTTGCTGGTGTGCATGATGTCTCATGTCCCAAGGCAGAGCCCCCAAGTCCCCATTCTCCATATGGTGGTCATGTGTGTCCTTGTGCTGAGGCCAGGCCAAGCCGGCTCTGCCCAGGGACTCCAGCTGCACCTGGTGGAATGGTGTCGGCAGCACTTCAGAGAGATGATCTGGACATAGTTTCCAAGTGGCAAAATTAGTACAGGGAGTCCCCATCGACCTTCATTCAGCTTTCCCTGATGTCCCCCTCTCACACAACCATGTGGTCAAACTGTTGGCACAACCGTTGCCCAAGCTGCAGACCTTGGTGAGATTCCTCCAGCTTTATACCATTGCCCTCTCCGTGCACGATTTTAACCAGCAGCCAGCCTGGCCAGCCTGGCTGAACGGAATCCCTGAGTTCCAGCCGTGGGAATTGAGACAGACCAAACGACCTGCTGACTGCCCTCAATAGGACAGCCCCCAGTAGCTTTATTGCTTGCTTTATATAGCAGAAGTGAACATCATTACAAGGAATAGGGAAGAGATTAAGAGACATTGTGGGTTAAGTACAGGGTGGGTTATCATTAGCATAACTAACAGGAACAAGCAGACCCTTCCCCATACATATCTTTTTAACCCCAGGCCTAGTAACCAATCAACTGGTCTGACCTTCATATGAAGCTGTACACATTCTTTTCTATAGATAATCACAAGGGGAGGTGAAGGGGTGGCCAAGGCCTTGCCATCAAGGCCCCCAGAAACCTTTCCTTTCAGGCTCCTGACTGACTCCCAACACACGATCCATCCCAGGGCCACACTGCCTGTGGCTGTCCCCTCTGGTGTGAGGCAGTCTCCCAGACTTTCCTGGCTTTTCGTGACCTTGACAGTTTTGAGCAGTTCTGTTCACGTATTTGGTAGAATGTGCCTCAAGTGGGATTTGTCTAGTGTTTTCTCATGATTAGATGTGTTATGGATTTGGGGCTGGGTGCTGAGGGGTGTACCTGAGTGGGTGCGACCTCCCTAGAGGACAGGGTGGCCTCGCAGTTACACGCCTTAGAAGTGGATGTACCTGCCGTTCCCCAGACCCACTCCAGGACTTACTACAGCAGGTTTGGGAATGTGCACAAAGATTCAGATACAGGGATGCCAGGATAACTCGCTGGTTGAGCGCTTGCCTCGCAGTTGCAAGGTCTGGGGTTCAGTTCCCAGCCCCAAGCTGTACAAACCCATATGCTGAGCTGTGGTGCAACTGGTAGCCACCAAGGTGGTTTGGCAGCACAGGTTCTCGCCTCTTATGCAGGAGCCCCAAGTTTGGTTCCCACCCTACGTGGCCCCACATCCACATGTATGGAGTGAAACCATGTCACAGCTGTTGATGTACAACTATGGAGACTGCTCTGGGCCCTCCCCCCTTTCTCTCTCTCTTTTTCTCTCTGTCTCTCATACGCTCTCAAAAACAATAAATCTTTTAAAAAAAACAAAAAGGAGGGGGAGGAGGAGCTGGGATGGCTCAGCAGGTTGAGCACTCACTTTGCAGCCCCAGGGACCAAGGATTAAATCCCGGCTCTGACCCATATGGACCCATATGCTAAATTTGGGTGTGCTTCTCATGTGGGGGGCCCCCAGCCCAGTTCTTGCCAGAGCGAGCATCCCATGTGGGAGGCCCCAGTTCACCCCTGGCTCAAGGGGGCGTACGTCTCATGCAGGAGGCCCCCAACCCAATTATCACCCTGCACAGCCGCCACCCAGTGCAGCCCCTGCCCACCTGTGTGGAACGAAACCATGTTGAAAACTGATGACGTATAGCTATTGAGACTGCTCTGGACCCTCCCCCTTCTCTTTGTCTCTCTGTCTCTGTCAAAAACAGTAAAGTAAAATCTTTTAAAAAATATTCATATAGGGGAAGCTGGGATGGCTCAGCGGGTTGGGCGCTCGCTTTGAAGCCCCTGGGACCGAGGATCGAATCCCGGCCCCGGCCATGTGGACCCATGTGCTGAACTGGGGTGTGCTCCCAGTTCTTGCTGGGGCCTATGTGGGGGCCCCTGGCCCAGTTCCTATCTTGCGTAGCCCCGTGCCCACCTATGGAGTGAAACTATATGGAAAACTAATGCTATCAACTATGGAGACTGCTCTGGGCCCTCCCCTTCTCTCTGTCTCTGTCTCTCTGTCAAAATCAATAAAATCTTTAAAAAAAAAAAATTTTATGTACAAAGGTATAATCACCATGTTTATGGGAGAAGAAAATGGAAATACTTTAAAGGTTCATCCATGCAGAATTAAATAGTTTTATATTTCTTCTCTATTGAGTATACAATATGATTTAATGACTACTGTGCTACTTAATGATATGAAAATATTTTTATGATATGTTAAAATGAATTTTAAATAATGTGCACTGTATTTTCTTTTCCTTATAAAACCTATTGAAACTATTTTGAAATCCATGACTAGGGGACCAGGCAAATTTATCTCTGGGTAGTCAGATTTCTTTTATTTCTCATCTCTAATTCCACTGAGCATTTCTGCCTTTGATTAAGGATTAATAAATTAGTTCTAATAAAATGAAACTAAAGGTGAATAGATGTGAGCTAAGCCAGTGTTGACAGCAGGCGTCTGAAAGCCCAGGTGGGAAAAGGGAGGGGCGGGGAGGAGCTGACAGGGAGGCTTTGGCTGAGGGGAACCCCATGAGGCCTCACTGACCCAGTGCGTCTGGCCAGAGCAGGGGAGCCTCGGTTTGGTGGAAAGGCTTCCCCCCTGGTACTGGGACTAAACAGCCTGTTGGAGATGGGATGCTCAGGGGCTGCAGCAGCCTGCCAGTCCTGGGAATGTGGGAGGGGTGGAGGTCTTTGGAGGATGGCAGGCTGTCAAGTTTGAGAAGGGACCGTGGGTCTGTCTTAGGCCAGCCCCAGGGTTAACCTGCTCTCTGCACCATTGCCCAACAGGAGGCTCTGGATGCTGACCACTTGGACCCCACAGATGGTGCATGGAGACAGTTGGTAACTGAGAATGTGGAGAGTCCAGGGAGGGGTCAGCTGTGAGGTGGCATCTTGATCAACCAGGAGTGATGATGATCTTGAGATCTGAGCTTGGATGAAGGCGTGGAAGCGAGAGTAGGTGACTCAGGGAGTGTAGAACATGCAAAGTGCTTTTTAACCAATCTCTTTATTTTGTGCTGAGTGCACTTTGGGGTGTTTCTGCAGAACTTAGGGTGGTGAGCATGATGGTGTCCTGCTCTCGATGTGGTAACAAGCCTGCCAGGCACTTGGCACTCCGTCAGGGCCTGGTGAGTTGAATATCCTACCCTCTATGTTTGTGCTGCATGCTGAAATTTCCTTTCATCTGAGTGAGAGCTGTTTGATCTGCCTCAAGAAAGCAACAGAGCTTGGGGATAAAAGCAGTGACACCGGAAACAGAAACCTTGATTCTCATCATGCCAAATGGCTGTGAGTCTCCCAGACCTCTCCGAGCCTCAGAATCTTCTGGGTTCTCAATGGCCCAGGTCCTTTCTTCTTCTTAAGTGTGCATGCGCATGCGTGCATGCATGCGTGCGTGCATGCGTGTGTGTGTGTGTGTGTGTGTGTGTGTGATTTCGCTGAAAGACTTATGTGAAGGTCATTAGTGCATCATCAGGTTTTAATTTAGTGTCAAATGCTGCCTATTACAGCAATAGAGGGATCAGGTCTCACCATGGTGTCAGCGTTTTAAAATACACACTATTATGCAGTCTTCACTGATGAAATCTTGCCCTTGTCATTCAGTCACTTGGCTTTAGGACCCGGATTTGGAACAGTTGGCACCATTAACCCCTTGACATAGAGAGACATCTTCGATATGTCATGAGTTTCTTAAGCCATTGTAAATATTGACATCTCTGAGATACGCACAGATTTAATTTGCTTTGAGTGCCGTTATAATGCAAATATTATCAAAAAATAATTCTATATATATTCATTGTTAAAGTATGAACTATAGGTATAACTCCTTTAAGATGTCTGTTTTGAATTTGTATGGAAGTGACACTGAAATCTGAATGGGGTATTCGAGTGAAAACAGTGAGACTGATGTTCAACAAATTTGTACAGCTGACTGTTCAACAGAAGATTCAAATTCAATGTAATGTTCATAAACATGCAAGACCTATATCTAGATCAAGCAGTGATGATTGTGATTCAGGAGATGAAGAAAAGAATTGGAAAGATAAAGAAAATATTTCAAATATAAAACCATTTACCCAAATTGCTGGTAAAAACACTTTAATTTTGCAAAGACTAGGAGCAAATCCTATGCCTCTTTGTGTTTTGAAACAAGTGCTAAGTGATGATTTCTTTTTGAAATGATAACTATAGAAACAAATAGATGCTCAAATCAAAAGATAAAAGACCAGAATTTGAAAAAGCATAAGGAGTAGTTTCCAGTAACAAGTGATGAAATGAAAGCATACCTTTCAATATGTATCATAATGTTGCAAGTACAAAAATTTTAAATGTATAGTGGTCAAAAAGAGATACCAATATTTTCAAAAACTATGCCTCGCAAATGTTTCTTGGCTATATCACATTTTCTTCACTTTGTGGATAATGAAATTGTATCTAAAGAAGACAGAATACAAAAAGTATGAAGTATAGTCAACTATTAGAATAAATTTGAACAAGTATATACTCCAGATGAAGATGTCTCCCTAGATGAGTCACTGATGAAATTCAAAGGATGGCTGAGGTACGTGCAATCTATAGCTACCAAACATGCCAGATTTGGAATGAAAGTATAAGTTGTATGACTCTAATAGTGTATATTGCATCCATGAATGTTACATTGAAAAATAAATAGTATTTTTTGCTCAAATAGAATTTCATTTAATTCATATGTCAAGAGGTTAAATCTGTTTGGCTCATCATCAGTAAATGGACAATTCTCTTCATTTTTTTCCCTTTTGATTGTGGCAATATCAGGGGAAGTGCAGGTAGCTGGCAGGTATGTGGTGGGTGGAGACAGGAGCAAAACCTGTGAGGAAGCCAGGATAGCCCAGAGGGTTGAGTGCTCGTCTTACAGCCCCGGGGACCGAGGATCGAATCCTGGCCCTGGCCCTTGTGGACCCATATGCCAAACTCTCACCAGGACGAGCTTCCTATGTGGGAGGCCCCCTGCTCACAGGGCATGCCCCCCATGAGGGAGGCCCCCAGCTGATTCCTGCCCTGCACAGCCCTACACCCACCTGTGAGATGAAACTGTAGAAAACTGATGACGAGCAACTATGGAGACTGCTTTGGTCCCTCCCCTGCCTCTGTGTCTCTCTCTCTGTTTCTCTGTCAAGAACAATAAATACTAAAAAAAAAGCAGGGAAAGCTGGGATGGCTCAGCAGGTTAAGCACTCGCTTAGCAGCCCCAGAGACCGAGGATCGAATCCTGGCTCCAGACCAGGCAGAATTACGTGCTGAACTGGGACGTGCCCCCAGTTCAGTTCTTGCCAGGGCCTATGCAGGAGGCTCCCAGCCCAGTTCCTGCCCTGCATAGCCCTGCGCCCACCTGTGGAGTGAAACTATATGGAAAACTAATGCTGTCAATTATGGAGACGCTCTAGGCCCTCTCCCTTCTCTCTCTCTCTCTCTCAAAAAAAAAGCAAAACCTGTGGCTGGTGTGAGTAGTAAAGGGATATGCGTGGGGGCTGTCTGGTTTGGTGGCAGAATGCCCAGGGTGAACACACCCTTTTTCTTAACATGAACATTGAACTTGAGCAAAACCCTTCAGTTTTCTTACAGCATGTGAGCTGGCAATAGAGCTCCAGGCTGCAGCAGAGCCAGCTTTGACTTTGGCAAGGATGCTTTGTGGGGCTGAGACTTCCTTTCTATTGTAGCTGCTCAGGAGACACAGACTGCCTTTGCTCTCTCTTTTTTTTTTTTTTTTCCCTGCCATTTAACCTGTTCTCTTTTTGCAGTGGTAAGAATGCTGAGGGA